>CCAG010008793.1:0-41406 GCA_001077435.1 Glossina morsitans morsitans | reverse complement strand
AACACAAATTAGATACATACGAGCATGTGGTTTATACATTGATGACTGGCTTAGTTGCCAAAGAAACACTCTGGCGATGTGGTGAGTTAATTGATTTGCTATCAATTATAATTCAGTTCGCCAAGAACCGTCAGGAGATTAATACTCAATTGTATTGTCTTCAAGTAAGAGCCTTTTAATGATGATTTGCCTCTTATGCGCTTGTGTGCTAAACACATACATTTTCTTCGTAATAGATATTTCGCATAGTAAGTGATATGCCTTGGATTAAACGTTACATGAAAGAGAATTATTACAAGACTCTCGAGAATATGAAATGCGATAGTAAAAGTAATGATAAGCTACGCTCGGAACTTATATACAAGTTGGATCGGGAAGTCTATCATATCAGCGATTTGCGTTTAAATAAAAGAGTTAAGAACACCTTCGAAATGGATAGCAAGGAGGAGAACAAGGCAGAGTTGGGAACTAAAGCGAATTTCCCTTAATTTTCAACCTGCTTTTACAGTAATCGAAAATATTTTGTAAAAAATTTATAAATATAAAGAAACCAACTAAAAAAAAAAAAACAACACAGTGATGTCGAAAAACTATACACAGTAAATAAGAAAAAATGGCCTTAAGACAAAGTTCGAAAAAAAACCATTAAAAACCTTAGAATTTTGAGTATAATCTCTCAATAGTAATTTTTGCTCCACTTTGAACACAATTTTGTTTCTTTTCACAGCTAAGTTTATGATGATCAAATCGACCGCCTTCTTTGAAAACATAAGCAAAACGGTTTTAACCCACGTTTTGTATTTGTTTTTTTTTTTGTTTATTTTTTCATTTCCATTAAAAACAATGTATTCGTTTTCGCATTTCCATTTCGCACTTTCATTTATAAACACGTCATGTATAAAAGTGTAACGGAAAATTAAAATTAATTTTCATCAAAAAACCTATAAGCATTTATACTTCCTTTACGTACACGCACGTATATAACACGGAAGCGGATACGACAATACGTTACCATTTACTTTCAAAATATTACACTTTGTTGCGTTAGCATGCAATACTCTTCGCACAGACGTTGCGCCATCGACGAAAATCTCAGTGTAACTGAACACGAATCTCACACAACATGAACGCATTAAAATTATGTATAAATGATGAAGTAAATCAAAATCATCTTCAACGTCATCATAAGATTTTAAAATCTCATATCACGTTTATGCATACGCACACACACACAAACACACACGGACACAAACACACACACATACAGAGAGTAGATAACAATAATAGCACGAAAGAAAGGAAAAAGAGAATGTGTGCGAATTTTTGCTTTTATTTCACAAGTTAATAGCAACGTAATCCTTTTATTTAAGCAGACGATCAGACGTTCGTAAAACTCGTAAAAAATCGTATTCGATTTGATGATAAAACTAAACTTATTACGACAATGTGAAGACTTAAATAGCATCAAAGCTCTAAACAAATGAAACGGTTAAGCTTTCTATTTCAATTGCTTTCTCTCATAAATGCGAAGCTTTCACACTCTAAATCTCTCTGTTTATGTTTTGTTTACCATTCGGGCAAGAAAAAAAAATAATAACAAAAATAAAGCAGCTTAACAATAACAGCTGTTTGTGACAACACTTATAAGAGGGGTAATTGGTTATCGTAAATATTCGCAGGGGAACAAATCAAACAATTTCTGAAGTTAGGCTCAGTGTTTCGAAGATTGTATTGAAATTTGGAAGCAAAGATTAATTATACGCTACAACTCTTGTTGTACAAAGGGATATTAAGGTTACACGGATGTAACACCCAGAAAGAGTTGAAACAAACCCACCTCTTATTATGCCGATCGATTCGCAATCTCGCACTTTCTGAGTCACTTGAAGCTTGTTCTTCTTGTCGTAATTTTTGAGATATTCTGATGAGCTTCGGTACAGCCAAGGATGAATACTATTGCAAATGACTTGAATAGGGCCACTTCAAAACATGACCACCGTCGTGGTACGTCTCGTAGGGATTACTTTTTCCAAAGGCGTTTAGAGAATTGGCTACGAAGGGGTCTAGTCAGGAGGGAAATCTTTCCTAAGTTTGCAAATCCCTCCTCCAATTAAGTGCAGCCTTGATGCATAGTTTAATTCTCCGAAAATTGCTTTATTGCACAATATTTTTTTTTTATTCAATATTTTATGTAAAAAAAACAAATATATTTTTTTTTGGAATTTTAATAAATTTACGAAAAGAAATGTTTACGCAACGTTCGTCAAAATTTTTACACAACAACACAATTTATGAGCAATTTTCATCTATTTTTTCACGTTCATGTAAACGCAAGTTACTGATATGATAGACTTCACGAGACAGCCAATACAATAGTTCAGCGCGTTGTTTTTCATTAGCGTCCGCCACGCACTTTATGTTCTTAAGATCCTCATAGAAACTATCAATTATGTAACGTTTAACGCAAGGAATTGCACCCAATTCGCGTAGACACTAAAATTAAAATTTTTTTTTTTTCATAAAACCTCCCGCACTTTTTCAAAAAAAGATCGACTTACCTGAAAACACCATAATTGCATATTAATATTTGTATAGTCTTTCGCCAATTTCACTATAAAATCTGGCAAATTAGTTAATTCGGCACATCTCCAGAGAATTTTTCTCCCGAACAAACCGTTCATTAAGGCGAAAACTACATTTTCATATGTGCTTAAGATTCTTGTTTTGTCGGATAGTATCAAGTAAAGCTCTTTAATTCCATCGCAATTCAATAGTTGCGTCAACCCTTCGGGACAGCGCAAGAGCAGAGCAAAACATTTCATATCATGTATATGATAGTTGTACAAACGTCCGTTGATTCGCTTGCGCAAAATCATAAAGAAACCTCTGTCCATTGCTTGATGAGGCATTAGTTCCAAAAAACGGGCTAAATGCCGCCATAAACTAGGCGGGTATGAAGGCGCACACACGTCGCGACTATAAATATCAGTTAAACTGTTTAAGGCTCTATAATGTTCGTGCAAGTAATAAACATCGTCGTTGTCCTTCGTTATCATATCCAGAATTGAAGATGCCGTATACATCATACTATCACGACTATATACAATGTCATATAAGTGACTAATTAAGCGTTCACTTTTTAAAATATGTTTACCGCCATTCATGTGCTGGGCCACTAAATCTATAATGTAAATGATGATCAATTTGAGTTCGCATTGTCGAGAGCCATTTGCCAATCGATAAAAAACATACAAAATATATTCAAAAGTCCTTGCATTTCGCGGGTTCTGGAGGTGCGGTACCTTTTATAAAAGCGTATGAAAATATTCTGACATCTGTTAAGAGATTTATCAATAGTTACGAGCGTTATTTAATGTGGCTTTACGATTACCTTCTAACAATCTCATAAACATTTATAGCACGCTGACCATGTAATGGATTGCTAATGTGCTCGGCCAATGAGTTAATGGCACGCCATTGCTCCTCGCTTTTATCGCTGCCCAGTTCTTTCATTAGTTTAGGTAATGCCCAAAAACCGTACGCCAATTGGGCGCGATTTTCAAAATAATTTGCCGATGGTGCACATAGACGCCCATCGCGATGTACCAAATCACACCGATCACGCTTTTTCTGCCTATTAGTCATTTCTGTGATGAAACAAAATTAATGCAATAATGTAAGCGAAGTCTTCTATATAGACGCCGACGATGCTTACCCTGCTCTAGTAGATTATTAATACACACCGCCGAAATACCTTTAATTCTCGCCTGCAAAAACCCATTCTTATATTGCGCCCACTGCTCGAACATAATGACCTATGCTCCTCCTATCTCTTTATTTTAAACCTTCCTATTATGTGTTTAAAAAAATATACGAATCAATAAATCGTTTGAATATAAAAAAAAAAATATAAAAAAATATATAAAATAATTTTTTCACATTCTGGCAGTTCGAAAATCTACAAGCGACTACTGAGTACTGGATATAATTTCTGTCCTTTCACAGTTCATTTCGTCTCGTATCGTATCGTTCCATTCCTCCCAATTCAAATAAACTCATGCTGTACTCAATCTAACTGTGTTGACCTCAATCAGCGCTACTACAAACCGAAATCTCGCAAACCGCTTTCTAATTGTCTGATACCTTACTGCATTTTCACTCCAAGATAACTTAATCATGTTCATAGCTTCATCTGAGATTTCGGCGCCTGTTTGACAGAATAACATGCAGAGCCGTAAATGACATCGATCTCTTTACACTTCGATATACGCTGAACTGTACGGCAACTTGTAAGCAACTGAGACTTATACCGCTTGAGCGCCAACACTCGAGTTACGTATGCCCAGCATTTCCGAAAAAGTCAATCCATCATGTACGTTTTACGAAGCAATCTACAGAATTTATTTGCACACCTATTGCGCTATAAACTAAGTACTTCTAATTAGATATTTAATTTACTTGAGGCCGTAAGAAAAAAGACTCAACGTCAAGATCGAGAATTGTAGCATTCCTTTTCCCACATATGTATGTATTTCAGCACTTGGAATGATGCAGAGGTTTAACGTTAAATAATTTTTACCTTTCTTCTCGAGATTAAATCAAACCTTCTACCATTTCGCCTATGCGTACCCACACGTAGGCAATGTGCAAAATAGCATTATCGCGATTTTTCTAGTTCTAATCTACTAATCTAGTAGATTAGTAAAATGCTTACCTCGAACAAAGGAAAAATGATTTCGAAGCAAGTAGATATTCAAAAAGAAATTTGAAGAAAGCCGCCCTTCAACGACAACTTAATATTTACTGTTGTTTCAAAAGGACAATATTAAGAAGAACAAGTAAAAACGCTATAGAGGAACCCAGTTACCATTCAGCACCCCATGCCACTTTGCTTGGTACAGTTATTCGTATAACGGATTTTCATAATAAGCCTGGGGTATGTGGGGTGTGATCGACAAAGTAGCTCGGTGCGGAACGTTTTCAATCGCGTGCGTCCATGCGCCGAAGCGTGTCGGTGTATCAAATTGAACACAAGATTAGACAGACGGACAGATAAGCTCAGGTGGGTATAATAAATAAATATGTTAAGTTCTTCTGTATGTTAGGCACGTCCGCACAATCCTAATATATCCTTTACCTCAAGCGACGTAGGGTACAAAACGAGTTGCAAAACGAGTGTATTTGTACTAAAAAAAAAGTTGAAGAATGTTGCTTTCCCGCAGCGGCTAAAGATATACTATTGCTCCAAAAGACGAATATTAAAAAAAAAAAACAAGTAAAAGCACTAAAGCCCACCATTAACTATCCTACCGGGCTTTGCTTAGTACAGTTATGCATATAACGACTTTTCAGAATAAGTTCAGACGTGGATAAGCTTTAAAGGAGAATATTCAAAACAATAGTGGAGCATGGCCTACTATTAAGTACCCTATCCCACTTTATTTAATACGGTTTTTCATATAACTTCTTCGTAGAATAAGATCTATTACGGGAAAAAAAAGTCGAAAAACTTGCCGGAACCAAAATATTTTCAATAGTTTATGTGGACATAACAATATAGAGGGATTGACAAACGGACGGACGGACGGTCAGAAAGTTATGCTGAATCAATCGATGTAACAAACGATCGCTCCTTCCCAAGTCCTCTTGGGTATTGTATACATATGCACACACCTCTGTACCACGAGCGGTGCAGGGAATGAAATGTCATGTAAACATCTGCAACTAAATAACAAGTCTATTAAAGCGCTCAGTGTGTTTTGGACGAGACGAGGCAATTGCTTGCATACAATGCAACTTATTCCCCCACACGCTTCAACTCTATCTGCAGTTAGTGCCGCTGTTATGTAAAACATTCTTTGATAAGCCACTTCAGCACATCGTCTCGGCGATTTAACAATCCCGATTTAACAATCGCCGAGACTCATCACTCATGTACATCCCTCTCACGCTTCATAGTATTCATAATATTCTATAGTCAGAAGACAAAACGAAAAAACAAAAATTCCTCACACAAACAACAACAACAAAAAGAAGGAATAAAGTATATTCGAAACATAGATTTCAGTGCGAGAAAAATAAGTACAAAATGTATATAAAAATATGTTTTTTAAATTTATTTGACGAATACAAATATATATTATATGTATATTTAAAAGTGATTTAAAAAATATGCATACATGAACAAAAAGAAATACAATGTAAGTCGATAGTATGCTATAGTAAGAACGAGTTCTTACAGTGCAATGTAGATCTCAAGTTTCTCGAGAAGAAGTATTAAAAAAAAAAGAAATAAAGAGATTGAAAATTATTAAATGCTATCTCGATTACCTTAAGAGTTTCAAATTGAAAATGTGTTAACGAATAAATACAATAAAAAAATCTATTTTTCACAAAAAGACTAAATCATTACTACTGAGGGGTTAGGTTGAAAATTAAGGGAAATTCGCTTTAGTTCCCAACTCTGCCTTGTTCTCCTCCTTGCTATCCATTTCGAAGGTGTTCTTAACTCTTTTATTTAAACGCAAATCGCTGATATGATAGACTTCCCGATCCAACTTGTATATAAGTTCCGAGCGTAGCTTATCATTACTTTTACTATCGCATTTCATATTCTCGAGAGTCTTGTAATAATTCTCTTTCATGTAACGTTTAATCCAAGGCATATCACTTACTATGCGAAATATCTATTACGAAGAAAATGTATGTGTTTAGCACACAAGCGCATAAGAGGCAAATCATCATTAAAAGGCTCTTACTTGAAGACAATACAATTGAGTATTAATCTCCTGACGGTTCTTGGCGAACTGAATTATAATTGATAGCAAATCAATTAACTCACCACATCGCCAGAGTGTTTCTTTGGCAACTAAGCCAGTCATCAATGTATAAACCACATGCTCGTATGTATCTAATTTGTGTTTCGTATCAGCGAGAATATCATAAATTTCCTTAATACCATCAATAGCAACAAAACGTTTTTGTCCCTCCGAGCAGCGCAGAAGTAAACCGAAACATTTCATATCGAAAATATGATATTTGCATGAACGATTTTTAATGCGCGTATGAAGGATTTCAAAGAAGCCTTTACCGACTGCGAAATGGGGGAACGCTTCAAATATCCACTCCATATGTCTCCATAAATTGGCTGGATAGGAAGGAGCGCACACGTCATAGCCAAAGATTTCCGCCAATATAGTCACAGCTTCATAACGTTCTTGTAAATAATGCACATCCTCAGCATCCTTAGTTATAAGCGATAAAATATCAGACACTTTTGGTATGCTCTCTTCACGTTTGCGTATTATATCATAAAACTGATTAATTAAAGGTTCGCATCTTAGAATATATTTGCCACCATTCATATGTAAAGCAATCACAACTAACGAACGAAGAGTAAGAAACAATAAAAATATATTTCAATTTTTTTTTTGTCTTTTGTCATATTCTTTACCATAAGTGTGCTCTAATATGCATCTGTGTTCAGTGTCGGTGGCAAAAACGGGTTTATATTCTTGTTCATGTATCTCTTTATCGCCTTCTACTTTGCCTCTGATGGTATTGAAAAGCTAATTAGAAAGCTGAGTCAATGCCCGTAAATGAATGTACATGAAGAAGTAAAGTAAATGAAATTTGGGCAGGGATCCAACAACAATTCTGAACAATATTTGCCGTAATTATGAAGAAAATTTAGTGCGAAAAGAGCCTCACCCGGGCAATTAACCGATTTTCGTAATGACAAATAATTGATTTCCAGATCATCTATATATATAGACAACTGATGTCTGTTGTTGGAATTGCTGAACTAACTACTAAAGGCTGAACTAAAGCACTTTATACACATAAGCTGGAGCAGGTATTAAAAAAAAATCCAATCTTTGCTTTTAGAATCAAATTTAATCTAAAGCAGTTACTAAGATTTTTTCAATCTCCGCATACGAACCCACAAGATAAGGTGTAGCAAACGCTTTAGATAAAGCTGAGTCGCTTCGTTTCTGGTTTTGTCGCAAAAAATTTAATAATGATACGGGATCAAGTTTGTGTGGTGATGATCATCAGCCCACGATAGTTGATAAACTAAGAATTAGGAACCGATCTACAATTTCCTCGCAACCAAGTAAATGGTCATTGCAGAGCTGATCGGGGTCATGCGGTTGACATTGTCTGAATAATTAAGACCCTTTGCTTGAGATAGTAAACAATCCAGAGATGTCTTAAGCTAAATATAACTTTGTTTGTATTTTTCCTTTTTCATCCTTTTTTCGTTTCTCACTTACGAAATATATCCAAAAGTTTTTCCATTTCCACGTATTTTGGGTTTTCATTACGCAAACGTATTTTTACGAATATATTCGCACATCTGCAAACAAACAATCGAAATCCTTAAATTTTTGTCTTGCTAACAACTAGGGATACAATAGAATTCGTTACGTTACTCCACCTTCTAACAATTTCATGGGTTGTTATTGCGGTTTGACCATGTAAGGGATTTATAATGACTTCCGGTAACGAGGTAATTGCCCGCCATCGGATAACGGGATCGTCACTTCCCAAATCTTCCATTAACTTGGGTAGGGTGTCAAATCCATAGGACAAGACAGCCCGTTCCTCGAAATATTGAGAAGGTTTTGTCAGTCCCATCTTCTTACGATGCATCCGATTACATTCGCGACGTTCGCTTTGAATCTGATGCATTGCTAAGTGTACGTAAGAGCATTGAGTTCTACATTCCATTAGCGTAAAATTTGATCTCAACGAAACTTACCATTCTCTTCCATTTTGTTAATTTCCTGGGCTGATAAGTGGCTTAACTCCTTTTGTAAATAATTATTTTTATATTTTGCTAATTGATCCCACATGATTTTCATTAATCGAATTAAAAAGAAAATTAATATGAGTAAATATGCCGATAAAAAATCGGGGGAAAATATTTTTCTTGAATAGACATGAGAATGAATAAATAAATTAAAGAAAATTTCTTTGAGTGAAAGTTGACAGTTTCGATATCCTATAGCAAAGTAGGTATGCCATGTAAAACTAACGACAAAGTTAGTCTCATATCACTATCAGTGTCTAATCAGAATACTAACCGTGGAAGAAAATTACATTTATTTCGGAACGAATTTTAGATTTCATCCATAGAACGCACATATACTTATAAAAAAAGATTACAATGCGTCTTCTTTTAGCTTCGCACTAGTTTATCGTAAATTTCAGATTAATGTGTAATTTATCACAGATTTCAAGTTGTTGTTGAAAACGATATTTTAAAAGGTTATAGTTGTTTGCCCTACGCCACTTGTCGTACAAGACTATATTGATTACTTTGACTAGTTTGATTATAACGATTGATTCGGAATCATTTTCTGAATCGATTTAAGCTTGTCTGTCCCTCTGTCCATCCATCCATTTCGTTTTCTTCTGTTCAGCCGCAATTTTTGAAATATTTTGATGAAATCGGGTACACCGAAATATTTTGGCCCAAAGACGAACACTACCGAGAATCGTTCGGATCGAAGCACTTTTTCAACCATTGTCCATGTAACGTCTTATTCTAGAAAACCCCTACATAAATAACGATGTAAAATAGGATGGGTAGAATGTGGTGTAGGGTATTCAGTGGCGCCAGGAGCCAACTATAACGTTTTCCTTTGTTTTTCCTAAATTGTTTCTTAACTTTTTTTGTGTTCCTGTTTGTAAAAGCTAAACTGAAATTCACGGGCCGGCATTTGAAATTACAAAATCACCCGAAAGGTATGACGCGCAAGAGAGGAAATTTATTTGGAATAATTCTCGATAGGCGGGAAGTAAGTATTTAATGTTTCGTTAGCAGTGAGTACACTACATTTTAGTGGCGGGCCAGTATTAAGCAGGCACCACCAAAACTTAGAAGTATTCTAATTTTATTATTTATCAAACTATCTCCAAGAATAGTTAAGAGAAAGAAAGTCAAAGTAATTTATCCTTCGAATTCTAACACATTCCTCGATCTGTTGCACAACTTATCAAATTTACAATTTAAATATGGACACGTTTCGCCCGTAAGCACGCTTGCGATGGTGAAAAAATAGAGTCTTCCAAAATAATTTCCGATCTTTAAAGAAGACAAATGTGGATCAGGGTTCATTCAAACAAGAGGTGAATTTGTAATTGAGTAACAACTCATTTTTTATTAGTAATCCTTTCATCATTAACTTAACGATACACCTGTCGTTATTAGTATAGGAGGTAATCAATAAACTCCTCTTCTTATTAAACATTATCAAGGAATTAATTTATTAAGACATAGGTTCATAGATTTATGAAACGCCACACTTTGGAGTTTGTGTGTAGATTAAATGCATGGTATTTCATGGTATTCCTTATTCCGCTATAACTTTTAACTTATTCCCAGTATAAAGGGCAGACTACACGATTTAATTGGTGCGAAAATCTATAGACTCAACCTTCACACTATACTGCACTGACGGTGCATGATCCGTATTAAGTTTATGCGAATATACCTAGAAAAGGTTAGGATAGATCTTTTACTACGCTAATCAATTCAGAATTATTTTCTAAACCGATCTAACTTTATCCGTACGTCTGTCTGGGAGCTGTCAGATAACTGTCAATATGTTTTACCTTTAAGCTTACAAGCCGCGATTTTCTAGATATAGTGACGACGTTTGGTACATTGATATACTTTGATCCAAGCACGACCGCTTCCAATATGGCGACCTGTTTTAAACAAATCGTTAGATGAAAAAATTTTGCAAATTTCCAAAATTTCTCAACAAACGCCACTAAGTACACGTATTTCGTCGTACTGGCTTGATGTGAACAGCTTGGATAGCATGGGCCAATTTTTTAAACCTCCTCCTATTTATACTTTCCTACAAAAAGCAACTATTTATCACATAACATTAATTCGGCATTTCGCTCACTGCCATGCAAAAACTCCATAAACAAAATTGTTTTGTTGAAAACAAATTAAAACCCTGTGGCGCATCATTAAATATCCTGCAGCATTTCGTTTCATACAGTTATATATAACGAGTTGTTATTGTTATGTATAACGAATTTTCAAAATAAGATATTATATGAAAAGTGGTCGAAAAGACGGTCCAAACCAAACCATTCTTAATGGTGACCGTCTTGGGTCCAAAACGCCTCAGTGTGATTATAACATGTCTATATGTTCAACACAAGGAAACAAGATGGACAGAGGGACAAGCTTCGGAATGAACCGGTGTTATGAAAAATGCGTCTGTCCCAAGTCCTTCTGGGTGTTCGATACAAACTTAATATAACCTCGTACCACAAGTGGCGTAATGAATGAAATTCATTATTTTATGCGAGGTGCCGTAGAGTGCTTAATGACGACCCTGCCGCACTATATCTTTACTTATTTAGACCTAATGCTGCCTAAGTATATGTGAAGTAGTTCTTCAAACAACACGAGTTAATTGATGAATAAACTATTTTTTCTGTACAATAATGTATAAAAAATTTCTTATAATTCGAAGAAAAGAATGAAGGTTTTTATATAAAAATACATTTATTACTTACAAGGTGGAAATGATTTCAATTACGAGTAATAAACACTGATATGAACCGAATAAATTCATCCTCATAGAAATGGAGTTTGATACAAATATTCGGGCCAGCTAATCAATTCTTGATTAAAAAGTACATTCGTTCATTTCATTACATTATTCCAACTAAGATATGCTGTTGCTATAATTTTTATGCAAATATTGAAACAATGAAAAACCTATATTCAACTTAACACATAGCTTGAGTATCCACCACTTAAGATAAGGTAAAATACTTTAACTAAAGCGATCGCTACTGAAGCTGGGTCAGCCAATGAATAGAGTTTTTTCCTGCCCTTGCATAGAAAAGATTTCAGATTAGCTTACAGCTCGTCTTATGCAAAACTAAACTATGAAAACTACAAGTATATATTAAAATTGGCATTATTTGAATGATTTATGTATGGCGGAGTGCAACACGTCTTCGAGTTCCAAATGGAGCCTGTCTGACTTCCATATCAATCTCAAATGGCTTTCGATCGTTTACACGTAATCTAGTCGTATGGAAAATCTCACGATCCAGTTTATGTAAAAGTTCAGCTTTTCGCTCTTCATTAATCTTCTCCTCACAATCAAGCTTTTTCAAATCTTCATAACAATTCGTACGCATATAAGCTTTTATGCGAGGCACATCCGCCAAAGTGTAGAGAGTCTACAAGACACAAGCCTGTATTATAACAAATAATTGAATATCAAAGTGTACCTGAAAGCAGAATAGCTGCGCGTCATCTTTGGCTAAGTTAGTTATAAGTTCTGGTAAATCGACAAATTGAGAACATCGCCAGAGTGCATCCTTGGAAGACAAACCGTGCATTATGGTGAAAACCACATATTTGTACGACTTTAATTTACGCGTTGTATCACTAAGAATGTCGTACATTTCCTTCATACCATCAACGGCCACAAAACGTTTTTGTCCCTCTGGGCAGCGTAACAAAAGAGCAAAACATTCCAGTTCATTTTCCCAAAATTCTTGTACACGATTCTTAATACGCGTAAAAAGTATCTCGAAAAGACCTTCGTTGACTGCCACATCAGGATATACTTCAAGCAACCACTTCATATGACGGTATATAGCAGGTGGATGTGAAAGGATGCAAATATCGCGGCCAAAAATGCGAGCCAACCTGCCGATTGCATTGTAACGCTCTTGTAGGAAACAAACGTCATCGTACTCCTTACAGCAAAAAGCTAAAATACCAGCCACTTTCCCACTAATTTCTTCGCCCCGCTCCATTATCTCATAAAACTGATCGATTAAACACTCGCTCTCTAAAATATATTGACCGCCATTCATATGCATTGAGATTGCAACTGATGATAATGAGAAGAAAAAATCCATTCCACACTCTTTATCAATAAAAATATTTTCCTAAAATCTTTTAAAAATAATGAAACTTTTCGAAATTTCTTTTGATCAACATACATAATCTGCTCTACCTTGATATAAGTTAGGTAAAGTTTATGGCATAGAATAGTACGCAACCTGATTTATTTCGACTTGGTTTTGTAATACATACCAAATACATTTAAGATACTACCCATCTCATCAGCGCTAGTCTCTCGATATCGAAATCGCCTGCGCAAAAAGGAATTTTGACATCTACGAAGAACAAAGTGTTTGGTATTAAGGGATCCCATCACGCATAGTGGTTTCTACCTTCTCACAACCTCGTAAGCGTTTATAGCCGATTGACCATGTAAAGGATTTAAAAGCATCTCCGCTAAGGAATGAATAGACTTTAATTGTAGTTCCGGATCTTCATCGCCTATACCATCCATTAGTTTAGGTAAGGTACCAAAACCATAGGCTAACGTAGCGCGGTCTTTAAAATGACTTGACTCCCGTACTTTGCACTTTTGCTTTCCATGCACTACATCGCATTTGCCGCGTTTGCTCTGAGCTTTACTCAATGCTATGCAGTTGATGAATATATATAATAGATCATTCTTGTTAATAGATGATAATGACAAAACCATACAATTTGCAGTCAATTCATTGACGTATTCCTGTTGTAAAAATTTTATTTGAGTTTGCAAATAATTATTTTTATATTTTGCCAATTTGTTCCACATGAGTTCTTCCTATCTGTCGCCTTCCGCCTCTTTAAATTCCTAATATACGAGCAAACTTATTAAAATATATGAAGTAATTAAAAAAAATATATTGAAAGCTATGGAAAAGTGCACTTCGGTAGCTAACTCTTTTTAAAATGACTTCAAATAAGAGGGTTTCCAAAGCGAATAACCAATTTGAATGTGTAAGCTTCAGAGACACCGCAAAGTGTACTTATTCTTGATCAGCATCATATTCGGAAATTCTGATTCAAGCAAGTCAGTCTGTCCGCGGAAAGTCTGTTGTAAATATGCTCTTGGCCGCAAAAGCGATATTATAGATTTCTAATTAGACAGGAACATTGGAACCTTTTGCGCGCAAGATTGTATTGAGAATGGGCCAAATCGATCCAAGGACACGCCCGCAATACCATGTAAATTGAGAACAGCTCTGTTCTTCAAGAGGAAAAAAAATTGATTTGTTGCTCATTACACATAAACTATAGCAGATAAATATACCTCGCCTGCCCAATATTATAGTATATCAAAATTCAATTTTAATCTCAATACTTTCGTAACGCGCAGAAGCAAGCTTCAAAATTCCAATAAAGTTTATAAACTCTTGGCCATTTGCCAATTTGGAATGTCCGTCCATCCATATATCCGTCTGTCCGCCTACTCAACTGTGTAGTATCTGTGGTAAACATTCTCCCATTCGAAGAAAAAGAAGAAAATTATAGATACGTTGATAATATGCTCTTGAAACTTCGTGGGTATCCGTTAAAACTGGAACAAAATTTGTGTGATAACTTACTTATGTCTTCCTTTCCTTTTCGTAAACTTCTTGCACAAAAATGGATGTAAAAGGCTTTTGCTAAGATCTATCTATTTTAGATGAGAACATCTGGAAACTTTTATAAGAAATAATAAAAAAATCTTAAAATATGAGAGATTTTCTAATTTAAAAATAATAAGTGCGTATAAAATTTTTTTGAACGGATATAAGTGCTTTTTAAATAAATAATATGGAACACGTTACCATTGCAAAATATGCTCCCAGCTCTTTCTCTACTTCTTCCAATAAGAGTGCTTAAGGGATTTGTTCCTTTATCGAAATTATTAAAGAGAAGATAAAAGATGAAAAATCTTAGAAATGCGCCACGTTAATCAATCGCTATTATCGAACTAACATATGATAATTAGAAGTTTATATTAGAAGCCGCAGGATTACGTGCAGCTTACCTTAGCTCTCCATTAACTAGATAAAACAGATTAACAATTAACAGATTAACAACAGAATAACAATAGATTAACATAGATAATATCTGTACATTTTTAATCCCTCTTTTTTAATTATAGCGAAAAATACCCCCCTGTATAAACTGCATATATTTAATTAACATAAAATAATATCATCGAGTAGCCATGAATCGGAAATAACTTTATTTCCTTGTTTCATTTATTATAATTTCGATCATCTTACGATCCATAGAACATAACACGCAATTCTGAACACCACAAATATTTTTGAAAGCTGGAATTGTCTATAAGGGATTTATAAACGGCGCAGGGTGATATGTCTTTCGTCTCCGTAAGAGCGTGATCTAGTTTCCATAACAATATCGACTCGTTTCCTGTTTTCTAAACGTAATCCACTTGTGTGATAAATTTCACGATTCAGTTTATATAGGAGTTCATTCTTCCGTTTTTCATTAACCGTATCCTCGCAATTTATTTGTTGCAGAATTTGAAAACAATTTGTTTTCATATAACGTTTCATACGAGGCACATCAGCCAGCATGTAGAGTGCCTGCAATGTGTCAATGTCGATGTGTATTAATAGAAAAGGGCAACTTGACTACATGTGAAAATATACCTGAAAACAATATAATTGCATAATGGTTTCGTTACTATCCTTGGCCAACTGAGTTAAAAGACGTGGCAAGTCGACAAATTGAGAACATCGCAAAATAATTTTTTTGGTGAACATTGCGGTCATTATGGCATAAACTACATTCTCATATGAATCTAATTTCCGTTTAGGATCTACGAGAATTTCATAAATTTGCTTAATTCCATCAATGACTGCAAAACGTTTCTGTCCATCCGGGCAACGTAAAAGAAGAACAAAACATTTCAAATCATATTTATGAAAATTGCATGCACGATTTTTAATTCTCGTAAACAAGATTTCAAAGAGACCCTCTTTGACGCCAACGTCCGGAAATGTCTCAAGCAGCCATTGCAAGTGACGGTATAAGGCGGATGGATTAGAATAAGCACGTACATTGCGTCGGAGAATGCGAGCTAATTTACGTATTGCATTGTAATGTTCTTGTAAATAGAAAACATTATCGTACTCTCTAGTGGCGAAAGCTAATATTTCGGCAGCTTTCGAACTATTTTCTTCATCATGTTCAATCATTTCGTATAATGCTTTTACCAACTGGTCACTTTTTAGAATGTATTTAGCACCATTCATATATATAGCGGTCATAACTAGGAAAGAGAATTATATATTTTTAGATCTATTTCAACTCACTCTTATCCTCTTCTCATACATGTCTTTCTCAATCTCCTTCTCTTCCTTTAGTAAGCTTTTGGGTTTTTTGCTTTATTAAAGACTTCTTTGAATCCTTTCTTTCACCCGGAAAGGGTTAGATCGTAACATTCTTTTCATCTTACAATTTATAAAGATTTTAAATTGTCATTCACAACTAGTAGGAACGCTAGGTTCGCCTCAAACCAGATTTTTACATCTAGCATAACAGTGTAGGTGTGTTTGCGGATATATATAATGATTTCAAGCTGGATGTGTGGACTTATGTTAAATTTCGGATTTCGACTATAACTTTCACAGTTATACGGACAACAAGGGATTTGTCTTTGGACGAATATCTCTGAAACGAACCAAAATATTACTTTGGTCGATTTAGACCTTTGGAGGTGGGTTACTTCTCAAAATATTACTTTGGTCCATGTACATATATTTTATGGATTTCCTAATCGATATTGGGTTTTCCTTACGAAAATATGAACCTAGTATAAGATAATCCTTTGGTGATCGGTTACTGGTCTGTTAAATAAAAGAATATTTGATCCTAATCTCTCCGGATACGTCATTAATAATCGAACTGGAGTGATTGTAGGTTCGTTGTTCTAAAACTTACTGAATATTTCTAAAAGAACACTAATTTCTTCTTCGGTGGTTTCTCGGATTTTATATCGCTTACGCAGGAAAACATTTGTTATACTGCAAAGAAGAAAAAATGTAATGTGATGAAACGTTCTAAGAAGTAACTTCGCAACTTTTTTTTACTTTCTCACAAAGTCGTAGCCACTTTTTGAATTCTGACTAAGTATTGAATTTATAATAACACCATCCGATAAAGTGTTTAAAGCTTTCCATTGTATATCTGGATCTCTATCAGCCAAATCCTTCATTAACTTTGGCATAATAAAGCTAGAGTAAGGCACCGCAACACGATCTTTAAAATATGTTGACTCGTTATGTTCTCCCGTATCCTTTCCATGCATTACATCACAATCCCTGCGTTTGCTCTGCAGGCGATCCTGCACTAAAGAAGAGAGAGGGAGAGAGAGAGAGAGTGATATATACCTCGACCGCCTTCAAAGAGCTAAGACCTACTTTCGTCTGTCATTTTATTGATGTATTCCCTTGCGACACCTTTCGAATTTCTCTGCAAGAAACGGTTTCTAAATTTTGCCAAGTGCTCGAACATAATTAATTCCTATCATACAATTTAGGTTCGATATGCAAAAACAACACTAATTAAAAAAATAAAAAAAAAATATTTTACAAAAATATAAAAAACATGTAAAGTATAAAAAAATATGAAATATTAAAAAAAGAAAGAATTTTAAAGAATTTAAAAGGGTACACTAATAGAAGATAGGAGGAAAGGGTTTCCACAAAGAGGCATTAGCTTACAGTGCAGCTCTACATCGCACTCATATTTCATAAGACTTTCCGCAAAAATAATTGAGATCTAGGTTTCAAAGAGCTACAAATTTCGAAGATTGGCAGCCTACTTTCAGCGGAAAATTGCGATGAAGTTTTCCCATCCGTAATACTTTAAATAGATGCAAAAAACTCGAGGTACATAAGCTAACAAGTAAGAAAATTATATTCAGTCGTAACCGAATCTTCCATGTCCACCACCGTTATCCTAAAAAGACAAAAGACGTAAAAGAACTAAATTCGCATTCTCTGTGATATGAAGTGGGCGAGGCTGATTCTTTTTATTTTCAAAACATAACTTTTTCGTGTGTAGGTGCGCGGGCATTGTAGGCATTGTGAGGACCCAAAGTCGTCCCTCGTTTTGGGCTCACGGGTTCTCCGTCTCTGGTGAGGGGAAGGGAGTGCTAGATTAAGGCAGAATAGAATAAATTAAGCTAGCAGTAGAATAGAATAGATTAAGACAGCAGTAGAATAGAATAGATTAAGATAGCAGCAGAATAAAATAGGCTAAGTATACGATAAGAGTATAGCATAAGGGAGAGTTGAAGTTGGGCTCTCGAGCTGAGAGGACAGGAGTCGTCGTCTACCTCGCGCAAAAGTCGGCCGAAGTTAGACTCTCGAGTAGAGAGATCGGTTAGTGGATAAGTAAGAGTTATAAAAGAACCAGTAGAGAGTAATAAAGAGCCCTCTGTGAAAAAATAAATGTCTTGCGTGTTTTTTTTTCCTCCCTTGGGCCACTGAGCTGCCCCAGCTTAAGGGAAAGGGACGAAACGTCCTCGCAGCATGTCTTTAAAATACTTTCGCAGATTTACAAGCGATATCTTAATTTTTACTAACGGGAGAATGTTGATATCTTAGTTTTGTGCAAACCGCACAATGTTTACCACAGACATTACAAAGTTGAGTAGATGGACGAACGGACATGCTTAAGTGCATTCCAAATTTGTAATTTTCCATACTTTTGGATTAGAATCAACATTGATCAATAGCCAAGAATAAAAATCGAATATGAAAATATCCAATTTACTTATATTGAAATTCAGTTCGAAATAAGTGTCACGATGTCTGAGTTCATAGTTTTCGAAATAGGTTTCCTAATAAGTTATTTGAATATAAGCCATGTCTGGGTCCAAAACATTCACATCCACCATACTGAAATCTTGAATAATGCGACCTGGAGTCTGGACTACGGTCAGCATAGAAATTCTATAAAATGTAAAATAAATTATAACCTTTCATATATATGTCAATACAAACGCACCTGCAGCTGACTAAATATGCCTGGTAACATAGTTAACGTAGGTTCCTTAGAGGTGGATTCAGGCCAAATTTCGAACCATAGAACCCGGCCCAAAAGTATCCAAAACCTGTTTACCTGTTTACCTGTTTGCAAACTGCGCTAGGCGATTAAAAGCCTACAAAAGTTCTGTTGACACTAAACAGAAAGAAACGGTCGGTTTGTTTATCCTAAACAACACATCCAGATGGTGAATTACAGGGAGATGCACCGATTTCTACAATATTTTAGTATATTCCATACTTCTAGATCGAGTGTGTAGTAACGATGCACCCGATTTGAAGTAGTGTCTCTAAGGTGCTAAATGTTGAACACCTTATCTTCTTCTTTAGGAACAGGTATGATTTTTTCACATAATGTGACTCACCAATTACTCTACTCAAAGCTTTTAACATTGAATGTTTGAAGGAACTGTTATGTTATTAAAAGAAATTGAAATAGTGAGGGCTACTCAGTATAACTTTATGTTCGCCAACTAAACTCGCGATATATGAAAAAAAAGATTTCGCAAATTTTGTTATGATATTTTCCACGCCAGCACGCACAATCTATTTAAAACTTTATCACTACGACCAATTAATAATAAATAAAGAGTCATTCTTGGTGCAATAGAAATTGTTTGTGTGTATATGCAATATGAATTACGGCTCATTCTTGGTGTAATAGAAATTGTTTGTGTGTATATGCAATACGAATTAGGGTCATTCTTGGTGTAATAGAAATTGTTTGTGTGTATATGCAATATGAATTAGGGCTCATTCTTGGTGTAATAGAAATAAAAGGTCATTCTTGGTGTAATAGAAATTGTTTGTGTGTATATACAATACGAATTAGGGCTCATTCTTGGTGTAATAGAAATAAGGGGTCATTCTTGGTGTAATAGAAATTGTTTGTGTGTATATACAATATGAATTAGGGCTCATTCTTGGTGTAAATCAAATCGTATGAAGAAGTTTTTGGGCTAACTACGAAAATTAAAAGTTTGGAATAAACGTACTTGAAAAAAATCAAGCTGAAGTAGTAGTATCTAACATAGAGGAGAACTTAGATAATGCAGAGTTTTTGCTTGAAAATTCTCATAATATCTCAAGTCCATTGCCATCTCTTAAAATGGAAAGTGATTCGACTGAACATGAACTCTTCAGTACATTCAATGAATAAGAAGAGTTTGAGTTGAATATTGTAGCGATTTTAGCTTCTAAGGAAAAAGAGGTTAACGCCAGTTTAGAGAGTTGAAGAAACATTGATATCAGTTCTTCCTCTACGCCCGCTGCTAGAGGATTCAATATTATTATAACTCATAAATGAAGAGAAACGAGAAACCTTTCTGTTGGAATTAAGAAATTGGTTTAAACTCTTAGGGTCAATCAATAGCTACATTTTTAGAACACACACAATCTAGCATCTTCTCTGAAGCGCATTAAATTTATAACACTCAACAGAATACGATGCATAAACTAACAAAAGCAGTATGAAAATTTAGTTCTTTTACTTTTTTTGTCTTTTTTTAGGATAACAGTGATGGGTATAAAAAAATCTTGCAATCATTTTGATATAAAGCCCTAAATAGAAACTGCAGCGGACTGCTGCGCTGCTACTCAAAATAAATCGCATTTCAGTAGCAAAAAAAATATAAAAAGATAATGCTTTCGTGGATAAATTCTTTTTTAAATTCCAGTTGCGGATTACTTCTTCAAATCCTTTGATTCTTAGTTCTCAGATTACGAAATCGCAGCTTGTTACACTGACATCGTCGCACATTGAATATTATTAATTGTTCATATATTTAATAATAATTATTAATGAAAAAATCAGTTCATCTCGTTCAAATGCGAATTCTTAACATAATTCAAATAGCGGTTTCAGTAGTATTTATACAATTTATAAAAAGTTGTAATATTGCGATATTTATTTCTAATGATCTTACAAATATTCTTCGTCTTTTTCTTTACAAATCAACAACAAATAATTCACGGTATCGAGTAATACAAATATTTAATTTGGCTAATAAAGCGCTCTGTCTTTCCTTTCGTTTGTTAAAGGTTAAAGAAGAAGAAGGGATTGATATTGTAAAAAAAAAATGTTAAGGGAATCGATGCCATGCAACTGTTAAACAAAAAATGAATTAAGAAAGAAGTATGCTTTTTATTCCATGTAATCCATGTGAATGGAAAATATTAATAACAAGTAAAAAAAAGTAACATAAAGCAATAATGAGTTTGCATCGATTTCATATTCAAAGAGAAATATGAATCTACGGAATATTGGAAGAACATTCCAAATTGAATTCGAAATGACTACTGTCTTTATTGGCACTAGGCAAAAGCATATTTAAAAATTATATTTTGGTCTGTATTCACGTAAACTATGACAACAGTGGAATATAAATGCCTACACCTTTGAAAAGAAAATATAAAAATGATATAACTTTAATGCCTAATAAATTTAAATAAAACTATAAATTAAAGGAATACAAGAGTAAAGAAATGGAACTTTTAATGCGGTTGTTAAGATCACACTACAAATGAACATTTGCTCATCTTTTCCATTTTCTACCTCTGCATGTGTTTCATTACCGTAACTCTCGTATGATTTTCAATGTTATCTATCTCTTTATAATTGCCCTCTGCAACCTCAATACATCTTTAGTGAAATCGACTTTTCCAAATTTTTATTTACCCATTTACGCCTTACAAAATAAATTATTATTATACAAAATAAATTATTATAAAGTTATTAAAGCTTTTTAATCTGACTTTACATTTGGTTTGCAATTTCAACGTTAACGCAAATAGAGAGAACCTACTGCTTAAGTTATATTTTACATTTAGTTAGGGATGGCTTTTATTCAAATAATCGATAAATTATTAGAGAAGGGTTATATTTTATAACAACTGAGCATTTAACATAAATTTGTTATGTATTCGATTTCATTAGATTTCACGGAATCCATTCGGCACTTTTAGAACATCGCAACAACCAACGGTACTGTTAACTGAAGCTTTGCGTATGTATATTTAATATACACTTGAGGATTACATTTTCTATATTTTTTAATGTAAAGTTTTCATTCCGTTTCAATGTAAGCAAATATTTCGTGTCCAAAATCTCCAAACTAACTGTCAAATCTATTATACCAATCTTTTTTTTTGCATTTATCAAGCATATAAATTATTTTGTATCGAAAATTTTCAATATGTATTATGTAATTGATTTGATGTTAGAGGCTTAAATAAAAAAATATATTATTATTATGTATGTATACGTATATATATGTTGGAGTTATAATGTATGGAAAGCAATTTTAAAAATCTAGTAATATTATTGTTAGCTTGAACTACATGTCCGTGTACGAGTGGAATAAATGAAAGAAATTTACGAATTTTGGAGCCTATCTCATAGTTTCATAGTCAGAAATACATTCGGTGGAAAACAAATGGTGAAAAATTATTGATCATAAACAAGAAGTTTAGTATGTGGACTAGAAACTGCAACGAATATTGTGTTTTTCTGCGGTATTTTGCATAGCATTGATATTTTGAACACTTTAATGCTCTTTGGAAGCCAAAACATATTTCTTAGTGGCACACCACACAATTTACCCAAATGTTAGAATAGTCTTATAGCTATGAGGACTATGCAGCTTATCAACAGCTTATCATTATCTAAGATATAAAGACATTTCCTGTATTATTTTATATCTCTTTCCACTTTTAAAGTAACTGAGTAACATTAATTCGAGAAAGCTGTCTATTTTAGTAACATTTTCTTTATTAGTTTTATTAAAATCCGACGTTGCTTCCTTTTACTTTTTACCGCCAAACTCTCAACAGTCTATTAACATCCTTTATTTTCTTTGTGTATAGAATTTTAGGAACAAGGGATTTCTTTACTCTGCATCCTCAGACTCCTCTCCACTCCTTATGCAGGGGCTAAGATAAATGTTGAGAGAGCTGAGAGAATATTGCATTGTAAAATTATGTTTTACTACTACTTACTGAATAAGCTAGTCACCACTTTTTAATAATTGCTACATGAACAGAGAAAACCTAAACATTTCTCAATAGTTTTTAGTCGTCTTTTTCTCTCAAGCAGAGCAAATTTTACTCTCTTACTCTCATAGAAGATGGGTTTCAAATGAGGTTTAAAAAAGTAAAGCAAAGTATAGCAAAGCAAATTTTACTCTCAAAAAGGACAATTAGTAAATAACAAAACAAACAAACACATATATTTTGAATAATTAACAAAAATTTTAAAAAATAGAAAAAAATACCTTAAATAAGTAAATGACTTTATATTTTCTTAATATTTAATACCTGTAATAATTTTAGAGTACATTTTCAATTTCTAATCATAATAATTTAAACAATTCAATCGTACATTAATGTTTAATGTTTAATAAGGCAAGGCAATATAATTTTAATTATATAAAAAATATCCTTCAAATTTTATGAATTTTTGAACCTTTCATACATTTGCAAAATATATGGCGACGATAAAATAAAGGACTACGTTGTTTACGGATTTTATCGTCCACCACGTTATATAAATTGAGGATTTTGGTTTAAATTGGCATATTATAAACATTATTTAAAAAGATCTATAAACATACCAAAGCTATAAAACTTTGCTATGGGCTTTCCATGAGAACATAGTTACATAGGATCCCTCTTACATTTCTTCATTTAATAATGTTTTAGAATGACTAACCGATAGATTTAAAAGCTCTTTGATGGCTAAAATGCTATCTTGCTATCTTGCTATCTTCTCACAATCACTGTACTGCCTTATTGTATTACTTTTGATTTACCGAATAAATAAAATATATATAAAAAATTTTTTATTTGATTTTTTAATCGTTTCACAATAATAACAAACAATAACAATATTTTTTGTATTTACTAAATTCTTTTTAAATGGCATTGAAATCAGATAGAATGATTTTATACTTTATATAGATATACTTTGCGGCATCTATGATGCTTCCTTCTGCGTGTTACAAACGCTTTGTCAAATAAATATACCCTTCATTTACGCTAATCAACCTAACATGTGTACCGAGTTTTGTCGTTGTTTTGCGTTTGCAGTAAAATTGACTTTGCTGTATATTTCTTATGAAAACCACCGAGAGACTTTTTCCTTTTGGTGAGAATAAAGTTTTATTTCTCAGAGCAAAATTTACTTTACCTATAAATGTTTATGAAAAAACATTTTTTTTATTTGTATTCACCGCAATTTTTGATTTTCTTCGATTGTGTTTCCATCTTTCGGAAACTGGAATAGATATTCAGTTCCCATCTTTCGAAAACTGGAATGGATTTTCAGTTTCACATATTATGGTCGTCCTGTTCCATTTCTCTCTCCTCGTTTTTTAATGAACTATGTCTTTTATAAGTGCCTAGATGGAATGCAGCAGGCATTCTTTATGTATTCTGGAAAAAAAATACTTATCGCAAATGTAATTATTTTTCTTATAATTTGTAGTGTTTAGTAAAATTAACCAATCTTAAAATTTATTTGCAGGGATTTTAAGAAGCGATCTTTTTCCAACAGATTTTTTTCCATTGCACTTGCAATTCTGCACCAAGCATTCTTTTGCACACAAGATTAGAATGTAATAATACTAAAAATATAAGAAAAATAAAAATCATAAAAATAATTACAAAAATTTTTTAAATGAAAAGAATAAAACGTTTTAATTTTCACTCTTTTCCGTAATAAATAACAGAAACCATTTCCCACTTTGAAATGCTTTACATCGCGCTTACTGAAAAATAATAAAAGGAATTTGTTTAAACATATGTTTAACAATCAGATGTTTCAGTTGTATAATTACAGATGTGTTTTATGAAGTTTATGAAGTAAAGTTTCATTTGAATTCTATGTGAAATAATACTATATAATATAATAAAAGGTTCTAATTTTCACTCTTTTCCGAAATAAATAATAAAAATTATTTTTCACTTTCAAATGTTTGAACTCGCGCTTACTGAAAGATAATAAAAGAAATTTGCTTAAACACATCAGGTGTTCAGTTGTATAATTACAGGCGTGTTTTATGAGGTTTATGAAGCAAAGTTGCATTTGAGTTATCTGCGAAAAAATAACACTCTTCTGTCAGTTGTATTTTTTTATCAGGATCAGTTGAGTGTATTGGTTGAGTGTGCAAAGTAAACCGCATCGCATTCGTTTATAAATATATTATTTTGAATATCTTGGACGGAATGCGTACGAAAACAAAAAATAAGAATAAATAAAACAAAAACATATTTTTGTAAATAACATAAAATTATGGAAATATTGTATAAAGAATTCGTGAACATCTTATCGCGACAGCTTTTGCGAAATAATATACCAGAAGAAAAAAATTGTTAATATTAAGAAAGAATAAAAATTTTTATAAAAAGATATTAATATTAATATATTAAAATTGGCGGCCGGCTGCCCGCATCATAGACGAATTTAAACCCGAGACAAGAAGTTTTTTTGCGGATTATTTTGCTTTGCTTTTTCTGAGTAAAAAAAGTGATTTTAAGAGTATTTCTGTTTATTTTCCTTACTTTGTCTTAATTATAATTAAGTAAATAATGGAATTATAATTAAATAGAAGTGAAAAACGCTGGAGAAGTGGATTTTAATGTGACCGAGACTCGCCTTGTTTTTTTCGATTTCAATGTAAAACAAAAGAATTTTTTCATTGTCTGCAATTGCACATACGTACATATGAAGATTTATTCAGGAAAAGAACTTTGCTAACAAAAGTCAAACTCTAGACATAAGATTTTTTACATACCTAAAATTTATACATATAAATAATTATCAAAAAAGATTCAAACATTATATTTTATAAACAAATCTAGAAGAAATCGAAAGCAACGAAAATGTAAACAATTGAAAGCAATTGAAATAATAAAAAAAAATTAACAAAAACTTAACTAATACCGACACTGCCAAAAAAAAACGAAATTATAATTTAGAAAAATTTCATAATTTTGTTTTTTTTTTGCTTTTATAAGAAAACGTTAGAAAAAGAAAATAAAAACAATGGAGAACATTTTAAGACTGGGAAGGTAAGCAAAAAATCTTTTTATTATTTTATTTATGCCTTTCTACATAAGGCAAAGAACTATTAAGTGTGGCACGAGTGCATTGTTGAGTCTGACAGCATAAGGGAAAGAAGCGAAATTTCTTGAGTTTTTCCTTTCACATAACATCAGCTAACAACGTACTACAAGCGAATAATTAAAATTCTAAGAGCCAACTGCGAAACTTTAATAAAAACGCACATAAAAAACAAACTAGTGACTGTCTCGAGAAGATTAATCTCAGCAAGAAAATCCTGCAGAGCAAGTGCGCGGTTCTTTAAATAGTATTTGAAAATACATAAGTTGATAAGTATTTGAGGTGAATGGCAAATTGTCCTCCCTTTACTGGGCGCAAAAATTTTTCATTAAATTATTTGGTGTGTCTATGAAGTATTGAGCCTAATAAGGGATGTTTACACATATAGGCATGAATTGAATGCTTAATAATGAGTATATGAATTATGATTTCCCATCCATTCAGTAGATTGACTTTTACGCAAAGAAGCCTCTTTCACTCTTCCCAAGTTCAATTTGCTAGTGACAATATAAATAACATTCAGTATTTTAATCCTTTTTTATTAACGAATTAACATAGTTAACCATTGGTGGATAAGGTGCATAAAAGTTTGCAGATATTACCGAACAATCGTCGATGTATCCGAAGTGAAATGAAGAAGAGCTTTAGCAAAAGAGTAAAGAGATGCAACTATATTTTCGGACTTGTTGTAGAATTTAGATGGAATGTAAGCTTAACAGATATTGTTTAGAGGAATGTGAGCAACAAATACAAAGAAAATATATTTTATCAATGAGTAAACATCAAGAGGATCTTCGCAATGCACCGTCCTGTCGATGTGCTCGGTCTACCTTTAATTCTCTGTTTGCACAAGTTCGCGTCAACAAAGTGTTGCTTGTTTCCACCAAATTCCATTTAGATTTTAGGGGAAACACTCGAAAGACTCGGACATCAAAATGGACTCGATTGGAGCAATGCGTTAATAATATAGATACAGAAATACATCATTCGACCATACATCATAATTGTCTAGAACTCTTCTGCGAACTTTTATGGCATAAAACGCTCAAAGTTGCTTACCATGAAATAATGTAAAGAAAAGTGTCCCACGAAACTTATCTCTTCAGTGACATTAGTTGCATTTTTATGCACAAACGGGTACGCAAAAAAAAAGTTGCTGATAGTAAAAATGGCTCACGTTTTCGCGAAATCCGCGAAGTTCTTTTTCTCTTAAACGAACTCGTGCGATTTTCTAAAACCCATATTTTAAGATTTTCAATATTCCAGCCAGTTGGTAAAACTCAGTCAAAGTGCACAAACCTATCAATGTACCGGATGTAAAGCACTTCAAGTTCAAGGATGTATTTTACAATTGATTTCTGGCACTGAAAATTCGTTACGCGTCATAAATAAGTTTGCATACCGCATACAACGCTTCATAATTATTTAGTTGGTCTAGTTTAATACATATTTATATATACTTAAATATAATATATGGATAGAGCTCTGTTATTCACACATTTCATCACTTCATCATAAGACTCACACATGAGACTTTTGTACATTCCGTTCATGCGAAAAAGTCTTTCGAAGTTGCAGTCAATTTATTCGCATGAGCAGACGCGATAGGTAAGAAACGCGACTACCAGGTCTTTGTCCGCGAACAATCACTAAGTTGCTGTCGCTTTCTTACTCCTTTCCGACCCCTCACCGTATTATACGATTAGAAGACATCCTCTGAGTGATAAGTCATATAGTAAAAAATAAAAAATTTTTAGCTCCAGAGTGTAAAAGAAGTCAAGTGTTGTCTTATAAAACAATAACCTTTGCTTTGTTTTCACTTAATTATTATTTGTTCATTATGTGCATATACGAAGTGTATGCATTTACTTATGAGTCTATTCTGTTGGCATGTGATTCATATGCAAATAAAACATCAGATAATGACAGTTTGTTGTTCTTATTCAAAATGAAATGTAATGTGAAAGATAAACGGCCGCTACATATATTTCTTCTGAGTCCAGATATTTTTTTCTTCAAAGATATTACTTGGATACCTGCAACATGTTCCCACTTATTAAGAGAAACACATTTTTCCCTGGTCGAATCGGTTTATTAATTCGGTACAAGTTTCCTAAGTCCTGCTGCTTTGAAGAGTTAAGTTGGTAAATACTGTCCAGCGTCCAGGCGTTTGCCTTTGCTGTTCCAATTTTCAGGAATAAGAAGCTTGATGTTAAGGAATTGAAAGATCAGCTTTGAAGAGTTAAGTTAGTAAACATTGACAGACGAATGGGAAGAACTCGTTATTTCCTGAAAAGTTTGCGCTCATGCAATCGCAGTTGGAATTTTTAAGAATATAAAGAATAAGAGACTTAGAGTATATAAGAATTGGAACTCATTATAAATATCCTTCACACAATCTCACGGACCGCAGGTCCTATAACAGTCAAAAACTGAGGAACAGCTAGAAAAAAAAAGATATATCAAAGATTGCTGACAATATGCATGCGGAGCCGAACGGGTAAGGATCGCAACCACCATGTCTGTGTTCACGGGTTCCAATATCAACGGGGTGAAATTTCCCGTTCGCCCGGTTCCCTATCGTTTTGTCTTTCCTCATTTGCTTCCGACCGTCACCGTATTACATGAATAGGTGACATTCCTTTAGTGATCGGCCATAAAAAAAAAAACATTAGGTCCTGAATGAAAGCAGTAGCGGATACCGGATTGACATTTTTTTAGGTAACACAACACTTGGCGATTATATATTTACCTTAAGGAAGTTGATGCTTAAGACTTGTCTTCCAAAGAATGCGCTTGACTTTCTTGTTTGCGGTTTTGAATTTAAAAAACAAACTTTAATGTTAAGTCTTCTGCAATGTCCTTAATATTTATATTAATTTTTACGCGTTATTTTTACTTGCGGCAAAGCGTTCTAGAATTATATTTCGGAAAATATTTTTTATTTTTAGAAATTATTTTATTTATATATTTCTCAAAATTATTTAGATTATAAACAAACATTGTACTGACAGCGAAGCGTGAAACTGCATTTTAATAAAGAGGAGGAAAAATTTTATAAAACAAATATAAAGCTTTTTAGCAATTTTCATATCTCTTTCAATATTTACAAACAATCATTAAATAAAATATTAACAGAAATAAATCAATTACGAGAGTAAACACTTGTACACATCGAGAAGAAATAAACATATTTCGCTTCACGTACACCAAAGAATCTTAAGAATCTGTTCCTTCAAACATCCCCTCTTTCCTTCACTGATCAAAGATGTGAAATTAATAAATAAATAAAATTAAGGAAAAAAGGAACGAACAGAGGACCGAGTAACGGTTACATGATTCTTTTGTATTGTTTATAAAGCGTGCGGAGTTATATTTAAATATAACTAGCAAAGACGCAAACCAAAAACAAATTTACAGAGCTATGTCAAGTCGTTAATGGAATTCTGTTAAACGAAGTCGCAGAGGGATCTAGGTGAAAATATAGTTAAAATAGAACTTTTCGAGAATTTTTTTACAAACTATTACAAACAAAACATGTCTTTATGTAAATGAATTAATATTTGCAAAGAAAACATTTGTACACTGAGTTATTTTCAACAGCTTGAGCTTATCGACCAAAACAGCAATGTACCAAATGCCGTCAAAACATCGCAAAAATCGCGGGTTGTAGTTTGAACATAAGAACATAAGACGGACAGATGTCAATGATGAATGTTCAACTTTTGCAATGGCCATTGGACAAAGTTCCAATGCTAAGTCCATTGAAAATCTACGAAATCTCGGGGAGAGGGCCAAACAAGGAATCAGAAGCTTATCAAAATTGCAGTCGAACTCTTCATACGGCTCGAAATACTGAATGAAAGTTAAAGCAGCAGTTTCATTTTTAATTATTACTGTAGGTTACCTCACTTTCTTTTTTTATGTAAAGCATTTTCATGAATTCGAGTTTATTCCTACTGGATGAGCTTGCGTCAATTTTTGTACCAAAACAGTTTGTGACGCAAGGGTATATTAGACTTGTGCGGATGACATTCAAAAGAATAGGAGCTAGAATCATCTTTCATCATACCGATCGATTTTAAATCCCTTTCTACATAGATCTAAGTTTGCCTGTCCGCCTGTCCATCTTATTTCCTTATGTTCAACTCACAGAATGCAGTAGTATTGGAGAAATTTTGATGGAATTTGGTACACTCACGTTTTCGGACCCAAAGACAAATGCTATTAAAAATAATTCGGATCGGACTACTTTTTCGACCACATGCAATATAACGCCTCATTTTGATAACTCGTTGTAAGAAAAAATATTATAATCATTAGAATTTAGCGACAAACATCGCTTAGTAGTATTATTTTGGCATTCTGAATTGATATGAATGAGGCAACTGTTTGAACCCTTTTGCATATAACAGTCCCTACGGAGACTGAATGTTTAGTTTCTAATTTTCAATATTTCTTGATGGAAATTCATTCATAATAGTAATTTGATATAAAAACTAACCTTAAACCCGAATTTGCACGTAAGTCTATTTTCTGAACCCTAATGCATTTAAGGTTTTATATACGACAAAAAGGTCGAATTTTCAATGTTTCACGATGAAAATTTGTTCTTAGTATATTAACCATAGGTCACATCGTATATAGGGGCTCTCATGAAAGCAAATTCTTCTATGGCGCCAAAGTTCAATCTGCGGTTTGTTTTGACGGAAGCAATTGGAAACTAATAAAATCTTTGCCAAGTTTGGTAGATTTAAACCACGTTAATGTTTGACTATCGTCCGATATGAGAATTTTCATGAAAGTTATCCATTTACATAAAAATTATGTATACTTTTTGGTGTATTACTATATTAACTAAACAAAGTGGTTTGGGTATCTAATAATCGGCCTTGCCCAACTATAGTCTTCTTACCCTTTCTTTCGCTAATTTTTTTTTACAAGTCTTTATGTTTATTCTTAAGGTGAAGTCGGTGCCCTTCACATGCCCATGGCTGTAGATGTCTTTGTATAGCTAATGCAATAACCGGCTTTTTATACACAACGATTGGATTCTTTGAAGACATGACATGTTTGTTCGCGTGAGATGATTTCTTTAATTTGTCTGATTTATTTATAGATTCTTTAATTTCCCGATTTTGTGGGGAAAACCAGTTTTACCGACTCTTTCCCACTTTCCTCGGCTAAACTCTGTTTTATGGCAAAAGAACGTTTTGCAGGCATTTGCCATCTGTTTCATACATTTATTTATTACCTTAACCTTGATTTTTGTGTTATGAGTATATAAACACCTGTACTAGTTTTTTTTGTTTTTCCGACTTTAAATGCAAAATTTTACATGCACATTAAGTGCTTGTTCTTGCAGGGCGAAGAGTACAATGACACATTGTGCGCTATTGATTAAATAACTTTGATTCCTATATATACTATATATTAGCCTATGAAAATTGCAATTAAAACAGAACTAGAAAATCAATCCCAATAGAAATTTTAGTCTATCCCTATCGCTATCTTAGTCTATCCCTACTGCTATCTAAATCTATTCCTATTTTATCTTAATCTAGGACTCCCTTCCCCTCTCCAGAGACGGAGAACCCGTGAGCCCACAACGAGGGCCGACTTTGGGTCCTCACAGTACACATTATATCACACACAAGTTTCAAGTTAAGTACGCAAGTATATCATTTCAAGCATAGAATATATTGTTCTCTGTGTGGTTGTATAGATGCCAAGTGCGGAGGCAACATTATAAACTCTAGGCGTAATTAATTGAATTACATTTTAGGCATACACATAGAACATCTCTCTTCTGACTTCAAGCGTTCACAAATTCGTTTGCCTAGTCCGTAAAGCGGGAAGAAGCAAAACTACTTCATCTTCAATGTATAATGCAATGTCTTCAAAATTTGCTTCCCTTTAATGTACAATACCCTTGCCAAAGCACTTTGCAGCTTGAGAAACTACCTCTTTCGACTCGGCTTCAGTGTACGCTTTCGCATAGCACGTACAAGTCTTCGCACTTTAGAGACCTTTTCTGCGTGGGATATTTCTCTTGACAAGAGCGATTTTTAACTTAACCTGCCTCCTTCGTTAACTTACCCTGGGCCTTCGTGGAAGCAATTGCATCATCGTTACGAAACGGTGTGATCGCAAAATGCACATTCGTACTTTTTCACTTAACTTGCTTTTTAATAAAAAAGTAGTTCCCCACAATTTCGAAGTGCTTAGTAAATCCCTGAAAAGCGTCACAAACAAAACATCGGAGTTGAGTTGACATTTCTCGTCGCTCTTTGGTTATAGGAAATATATTAAAACCTTGTTTTGTCGAGTTTGTGTGTCTTACACAAGTTGTGATATTATTTTCTGAATGAATTTTAGAGTCGATCTGTCTCATGTCTATTCATCCATCTCTCTTATGTATGTTCCAGTATTTGCATAGTCTACAGCACTTGCGGTAGCAGATGTATGCAACATCCAGAAAGAATCTTCTCATTTTCTGGATCGATTTGGGATTGTCTGTTCGTCTTATTTTTCACCGCTATTGACAAGGGTTGCGATCGGATCCTGCCTTGTGCAGCACTTTTCATTTAACACCTTATTTTGAGAAGTCGATATGTAGATATAGGGCGGTGTAGAGCATGTAATAGTGGTCCTTGCTCTTGTACAGTCCTTTTAATTGTTTTATAAATTTTTTAAAGAAATCTGTCACACTGGCATGCATTGGTCCAAGGCCTAATCTTATTAAACATGGATTTGATGGGACCACTTTTTGGGACACGGCCCATCTTACAAAACCCTACATCATTTTCCTTAGTGTAGCTTTTCATATAAAGGCTTATCGAAATAAGGTGTTATGTGGAAAGTTGTCGAAGGAACGAAACCATCCAAATCATTTTCAAGAGCGTGTCACGTTGGGGCCAAAACACATTAGTCTACCAAATGTCATCATAATATCTCAAAAATGACGGCCTGAACACAAGGAAAGTAGAGGAACGGACAAGCTTGGACTGATATAATAAAAGATGCGTCTATCCCAAGTTCTTCAGGGTTTTGCGTACATTCGCACAAACTTAATATACCTCACACTACTTGTGGTGGATATAAAACAATAAATGCAGTTTTTGAATAAGAAATTCTTTAGCTTTGATGGTTTTGTGTGTTAAAGTAGTTCACTTTCCTTCTTTAAAAAGACTGCAATAGATGGAGGACTTAATTACACACCTAAGAAAAGCACAGACAAGACATACAAATTGAAATTAAGAAAAACGTCCAACTTTCATTGCCTGTATGTATCACAACCGGCGTAGGGTATAAAATAACTTGTATCGCTAATAAAGTAGAAAATTATTAGCTTAGCATACGAAATGAAATGTAGAAGATTTTCTGAATTGTCAGCGAAAAGCATAAAGTCCAAACAAACTTGTTTTCGCGTTTCAATTTTGCACGGTAGCGAAGTTGGAACCGATTTAACTAAATTTTCCGCTTAACCTTTGTCTGATCGCCATAACCACAAATTAAATTCTCAACTAGTGTTAACTAACTAACTAAGCGAATAAAACGCATTCAGTTTTTTTTTTTTTTTTTTTTTAATTTGTCTTGTTATTATTTAACTTGTGGGTAATTAAAAATTGACAACCAAACTGCGTAACTTTACTTTACTTTATTTTTTAATCTACGCTCTATTAAAAAAAAAGTCTTAAACTTACGGCAAAGTGTAATCTTAACCTCATATACGTCACTAAGAGATATAATTCGTAAAAAGAAAAAACAAAGTACATAGAAAGAAGAAGAAAAATAGCAAACAAAGGGTAGTGTGCAACTTAAAAATAAATAAAACATTTGGTAGAAGCTCCACTGCAAAAAAAGTCAACAACAACAGTAATAATAATAACAATGGGGCGACAATTAAGCAAAATAATTATTTATTTACACACTCGTGTTGCATAATTGTTTTTCTAAACAAAGATTCTACGAAAAAAATAAAATTCGTTTTTTCTTTGATATCTTTCTCCAGGCGGAACGATATGAACTTATTAAAATTCCTTATGAATATACATAGTGAATATGCTTTATATATATATTTACATAGACTGTACATATATATTTGCATAGACTCAGACAGGATTCTTGTGCATCGAAAATCTGTCCATCTAGACTGGCATCCGTGATACAGATGTGATACTTGCTGGTTTTTTTTTAAAGGTTACAAATGGAATCTGTCTTGTGAAGAAGATAAACGCGAGAGAAATCTACTTGCAAAACAATCTCTTCTACAACAAACTGATCTTTGCGCAACAACACTGAAATGTTCTTCATCTATTGATGCCTTAACTTCCATTGCTGATATAGTGCAATTAAAGGCCTAGACAGATGGACAACCGAATCAGTTTTCTCAGCAAAGTTCTTTTCTCCTTACGCACGCGCGATATCTCAATGCGGCATGACCCTACTTGGCGGTCACAGTTCGGTGAATAAGAACAAAACATTTACTTACCGTTAAAATTTGAAAAATTTCCCGCAAAATTTTCAATGAAATTAACGTAAAATAATAAATTTTACCTTAATTAAGATTTGAAACGAATTAATACATGAAAAATGAGAATATGTGCCACTAAGTAATGTCCGAGAAATACGCTATGAAAAGCCTACAGCTGTCTCAGGAAACGCTCGCCATCACTTTCCCAGCCGAAGAACCAACATTTTCGTTTGCGGCCTATTGTTTTGATTGTTTTCGGCTCGGAGGTGCATTGATGAACCCAAGTTTCATCTACTGGCATTAATCTGTGCTAAAACTCCAAATAATGGGGTCTAAACTGCGCCAGTAGAGCGTTGGAAATTTGCTTTCGACAATATCCCTGGTCCAATGTGGGCAAAGGCCCTGTCAAACGTGTAGGTTTCTGTTACGTAAAACTTGATTCGTTACATGACAAACGCGATCTTCGATGATGTTAATAGGCTCTAGCTCTTTGCTCTAACACAAATCTAGCCACTAGGCTGCAGTCACTCCCTATCGTCCTTCGCTTTCCCTTTCGCCATTTATCTCTGACCATTACCTCCTTACACATCTAGGAGGCAAACCGTGAGTACTTTGCCACATTAAGAAAGAAAAGCAAAATGGACACACACATCATATTAAATATACTTTTGCGTATATCGCAGTCTCCGAGTGACCTCAAGTCTTTGGCACCCAGTTAGGAAAGGCTTCGTTGAATTTTTCTAAGACTTGTAAGTAGCTTGATTTGCTCTTAAGGCTTCTTGCCGATTATAAATTTATCATATATCGGTTCAAGGACGGATCGTGAACTGAAGATAAACGTGAGCGAAAAATTCGATCGCATAGATAACGTGAATTCGCATATAGACAATTGCGAATGTATGCGTTTACGTCGATGTTGTTACTGCTCAATTTATTGTTTATTTTATTTATGTATATGACGTCGCGTGGTTACTGCTATCAGTTTGAACGACTCTGGCTTGTGTCACTCCGCGAGTTTGCTATTTCTGTTTCTATTTCCAGCCGCACCACACATATGATAGGTTTTCGTTTCTTTTTTTGTTGCTTTTTGTTTTTGTTATTGTTTTCTTTTTTTTTTTTTCTGTCTTATACTGCGGATAAAACTGGCAAAAACCACTTTAAAGCGGATTTTTGCAACTCTCTCACCTCGTCTACAATAGACGTACAATAGAAAAAAAAAATAAATAAATAAAAGAAACTTAAAGAAAATTCTTATTTGCAATAAATAGATTTATTTTTTTTTTTTGTATTTATTTGTTCATTTATTTGTTTTTCTCTTTTCAAAACAATAAATTACTAGATATTTATTCATTGTCAACTCGCTTGCGCTGACATTCATGACATGGAAATTAAATTAATAAATTTTATGCATACCATTTACTGGCAAGAGAAACATACTCTGAAGCACTGAACATCAGATCAGTTTGTTCCGAAAACATCTGCCTTCAATAAAATTGCTTAAGATCAATGCATTACTTCAGCATTAAAAGTGAAATGTTCCCCGATACACAATCCTAAGATCAATCATTACTTTCCTAAGAGTCATTAAGAAAAAATTAAAGGTTTTTGAATCAGTCCTCTAAGGTGAATGTTTTGTGTAAGTCAAACGTTCAACATTTGCTTCGGGTATGTGCACCGCAACTCTCTTTTTACACTTTTAAAAAATATATTTACTACTGTGTCCAAAAAGTACGACCAATTTAGAGGTTTCTCTTTTAAATCTGTTTCTTATTACATTAGGGAGGTTATTAGGCAGTCCGTAAATTCTGGTTCTTCACCATGTAATAAAAAATCTTCTTTTTTTTTTTGTGTAAGGAATAAACTTAAATATAAAAAATAAATTAATAATAAAATTATAATATATATTTTAGCATTTTGTTCAATGACAAGTGCCCACTTTTGAGATCATGTGATTATCTTCTCCTCGTAGAATTTGTGGTTTATTGCAGCCAAAAAATTTCCCATATATGAACTTTACACTATCATCTAAATCGGAAGTTCTGCCAGATAAAGAACTTTGCGGAGAACGAAAGAGATGGTATGGACTGATTGGTAGGTACGATAGCACTTCCTAGCCACGTTCTAATAAATTTTGGCGGGTGATAAAAGAAGTATGAGATCTTGCATTGTCGTGATGATAAATAAAATTTGTTTGGTTAACCAACCGCGGATGTTTCTGCTTCGAGGCTTCTTTTAATTTTCTTAGCTGCTCAAAGCACACTTGCAGAATTAATTGGCAGAAGCTCATAACACGCAATTCCCTTATAATCCCACCATACTGACAGCAAAATCTTCTTTGCGTGGATATCCGGCTTTGGCGTTGTTTGCGATGGCCCACTCTGTTTCGACCATGATCTATTGCGCTTCGCTCATTTTTGTATGGGATCCATTTTTCATCACTAACTACAATCTGCTTTAGGAATGGATCGGTTTAATTGCGTTCTAATAGCACAGCGCAGATATTAAATGCGTTGTGTGTTAAATGAATTCCTTTTAAAGCAGGTAGAATCCAAACATGCAGGAAGCCCTGCCTTTTTGTACGACACTAACGGTTGTTTTGCTTGAATCACGTGTTTGTGCAAACTCACGACTCGTTATGTGGCAATCGGCTACAATCATAATCTTTAATAGGACGTTAGTAATAGTATTTGGCCTAGCAGCGATAAAGTTTGCACTCAAAAATTTCACGAGCAAAATTTCGCAAATCAATTTTGGCATATGCGTTCTGTTACAGCATTAGTTCCATATATAGCACAACTCTTTTAGCTTTTTTCAAAGAAAAAGGTAAAATATGTCTTATATGCTTACTTTGATCTTCCCTTTTAGAGGTTACGTCTCTCCCTGCTATAACACAACCGATCGCTTTCAAAGTTGTTCATAAAATAAACCTCAGCTGACTCTGCATAACTATATATACCTTTTACTTTAATTGTCTGTCTAGCTACCAGCACCTACCTAATCGGACTACCTAATATTTCGCTGCCTTGAAAGTCATCGTCAAATTCAAATAATGCTCGATGCTAACAGTTTGGCTGATCGGAAGGCATTCATAGTGCGCATAGTGGAGCGGTAATTTCGGTCTTGATTTACCTTTTCCACAACATTATACTGAGTTTGGTTCAAATGCAAGTTCGGGGCAGTTTTTCATATAAAAATTATACTGAGTTTGATTCAAATACAACTTCTTGGCAGTTTTTATATTCTGCCAAGCGTAATATAGAAATCTGTTAAATGGTAGAAACTTCCTCTTTAAATCTGTTAAATTGTACCTCATCCTTCGACGATGGGTATTTATTTATTTGTTGTCAATAAATCTTTTGTAAATGAATTTGCAAAGTTTACACAACACTGCGAATCTTCGGTTGCTGATTTTCTGATTTGCAGAAGAAGAAGAAATGCACAAAGTATGAATTTAAAGGCTGCCGGATAACTTAGATCATATGCTCGCTTATATTGAAAACTCTACCGCACTTGATAGTTGAACCCACAATCATTGAGTTCTTAGTCGCGCGATCATTTGTTTACTCGGCTACTCATGCAGATATGGTGATGGATATAACAAAAAGAAATTTGAATTGTTTTGTACGGCTTGACTTTAAACTCTTCTAGATCAAAATGCATGCCTTACTTGCCATATGGATTGACTTGAGTCTCTATTAAGCCAAAAGAAGGAAAAAGTGATAAAAGTGTTCGTGTAGGGTTTTAGATAAATTTTTATTACGGTTTGCATTGAATTACAGGTTGACTTCTGAAATAAATTATTCATTATTCAAGGGCTAAAAAACTTTAGCAATATAGGGTCAATAGGAGTCAATCAATTTCTTTGATAGCAAGATTTAACAAAAAAGAAAAAGCAAAGTCGATTGATTTGACAACTGAGCGGTACGATAATTTCGTTATTCCATTCTCAGACTCTTTATAAACACTATGCATGCGTCCTCTCAATCAGGTTAAGATTTTACGTCTCTTCCCCAGTGCGAGGCAGATGAGGAGACCAATTTGCTATAGCCGGAAAGGGGTATCCCTTTCCTTGCAAGAAAATTTTTCAGCATCCTTTCTATTTAAAGACGCATTATCGAATAGATCAGACTGTGAGAGTATCTTTCTCTTAAAAAACCAGTCGTAGCTTTTTCTTTGTCATTAATTCTTGGGGCTTCTTTGTTTACTCGGAGGATGTCCGCTATCTGCATAACACGGTAATGGTATGAAAGAAATGATGACAGAGAAAGAGATAGGGAGTTGGGCGCAATCTATCGGTAAGTGAGGCGTGCGGACGGAACGATACAGTGCTCAAAAAGGAGCAATGTATTCTCGAAAGTAGTCCGGTTGATCGATTGATTGATAACCGTTCAGTAATAATCCGATATTCCATCGATAATTAATATATTCAAAAATATCGAAACTTGAAAAAGAAAATTGAAAAGTGAAATGGGCAACGGGCATGGCCAATCTTGCACATCCACTTTAGTCAAATAAAAAGTTACGAACGATTGTAAAAACCGATAATTTCCTTAGTGTTATAAATACCAGTTCTATATCCACGTGTGATTGGAAAATGATTGAGATCATTTTATAATTGAAGCTAAGTGAGTCTCGGCTGCTCAGCAGTTTTTTATATCTCCCGAGAAGATATGTCAGATATGCGAAATGTTTTGCCAAATAATCGATAAAACGAACATACGGTCGATGAACTTGATTGTCATAGACGATTATGCATGAATGTCCGTCTGTCAATTGTTTAGAAACGCGATTACGACGTCAAAACTTTACGCAGAAGAGTGAAATTGATTGATATTCTTTTCTTATCACTCACGTGAGTATTTATCTGCCAATGTTTGGCAAAAAAATTGATAATTTTTTCCTTTCTCTTTGCAAAGTTATAAATTCAAAATTTCGAAGAGTTTTAATTTGCTTTCAAATATTATTAATTTTAGTAAATTAATCAGGCCAAGAATTTGCTCCAAAATTATAGAGAAAGAAACCATGTTTAAAGCAAACGTTCTAACTGACATAAAAGTAAGATTTCGTATATATATTTCGTATATATGTACGGTATACTTTATATAGATTATTCACGATATATACGATACGATGCGATCCTATAATCATCTAGTACAATCTACAAGTCAGCGAGAGGTTTAACAGAATTCGTCAAAAAATGCTTCTTCTTGGTTTTAATTTATTTATTTTCAGATCGATTTGCGATTCTGATATATATTCGTGTTATACCTGGCACCGCGCACAATGAATGTTAAATGAACTTTAGACTATCCTAGTATAGTAAAGAATAAGTATTCACTTACTCATTGTAAAAGAAGTAAAATGCAGTTCGCCTTAAATGCTTGAGTGCGGCGAAGTGCGTTCACGTTGTTGATGCTATAGAGTAGGAATGATTAGCGAGTAAAAATACCGCAGAAAGACCACTAATAAGCAAAAATGCGTGCAGTAAAAAAAAAAATAGTAATGGAATTAAACGATCCAACTTAGTTGCGCTATATGTAAAAGAGAAATCCATGGAATTTGTGCAGCAAAACATTTATGTATTAAGTGAAAATAAGAAAATATCTACGCATTTCATTCCGAACTTTTAGCACCCAAATGGTTAGTAATCTGCCTAAACTTGTCCATTTCTGTCAAATTCATGTCGTTATATATAAATGTTGGCCTTCTTCAAGACTAACTTAACGCCTGTATTAGGAAATAGAAATGTGTTCGCTGTGTGTGCTGTAAGAATTACAACAACGGAAAATGGGTAAATAAGAATTAACAGATTGACCGACATAAGTAAATTGCCGCAGATTATTTTCTACTCATTCTTCTTCTTTATCTCGATCTTCGAATTGTTTGTATCAAAGGTGCCAGCATTCGAGTCTTTTGGATACGCGTTGCTTTAGCAAAAGTTTATATGAGCTCCTAAGGGAGTATTATAGTAGGTTTCTTTCATTTATTGAATAGGCAGCGCCAACAATTCCATTCAACCTTGTATACATGTTAAATATTGGACCGTGATGTACAATTATAGTTCTTCTTTAACACGAATTGTCATTAAGATGTCCTCTCACTATCTCACTCTATTTCTTTCTTTCCCTCTCTCTCTCCCTCTCTTTCTTTTTTTCCCTCTCTCTCTCTCTCTCTCTTTCTTTCTTTCTTTGTTCCCTATTACGATATATAATGAAACCGTAATATAAGATGAGACTACGTTCCGCGTCAATACCAGCATTCTCGACATCAATTTATTGCCCAATGTTCGTCTTCGTTTCACAGTTATATATAAATTTTTTCTTTTTATAAACCTCTACTTTACTTCTCTATGAATTAGTAGAACATCATTTTGCCAAAAATGTTCGTTTATTCTTCTGGATATCACTTTTGTAAATAGCAGATTACAAGAGATTCGATCTAAACTGCAATTAATTTGTTTTTGTTTTTTTATTCAAATTCATTCATAAAATTACAAATAAGCAAAACAAAAGGAACATGTCAAAAACAAGCCCAAACAAATGCATAATTTTTTGTTTGTTTTGTATATATATATATATGTGCACATATATGTTAGCCGATCAAAAGTGTGACAGGTATCACGTATTACCTACGTTACAGAAGAAGCATACGAATAACATGGAAATGACTAATCGCAAAATGTATTCGCGTTAGAATATTTAGTTTAAAAGAAGAAGAAGAAGAACAAAAAAAGATATATTTTAAGTAAATAATCGTAAAAAGTGTATTAAACGATTATAAATAAATTTTTGAAAAATTTTTAAAAATATTTTCAACGAAATTATGATAATTTATGAAAGAGATAATCCAAAAAAAAAAAAAAAAAAAAAAAAAAAAAAAAAAAAAAAAAAAAAAAAAA
>CCAG010008791.1:0-25270 GCA_001077435.1 Glossina morsitans morsitans | reverse complement strand
AAATTTCTCAATACTGAAAATATAATCAAAAAAATTAAATCCTACTTTTTTGTCAGTGTTTATGCAAAACTCGTTGTCATTTAATCGATAAGAAGATGGCGTTTACGTATATATCGACGACTCGTTAAAAACTAAGAAGACATAAATGTGTTTCATCAAAATTTATATCGCGTGCGAGAAAATTTTACAAAGACAATTTAATATGTGTTGCAACACTGAAGGCAAAAAAAAAAAAAATACTCTAGCAAGGTCGTTAACAAAAACTGAGAAAAAACCTTACTGGGCACACAAAGTCACGGCATCGAGCAGTTAAGTACAACTTATATTAGATTATTGTGAGACGTACTAGTGCTTCTACATCGTAACGATCGCTTGTAAGTAATTGTTTTACTCACTTATCTTGCGATATTGCATGGGCGAAGAAATTCATATTTTGCTTTTCGTACCCAGATACAAAAAAACTAATAAAATAAATTCCACTTTTTAAAAAAGTAAATATGCTTACGACCCTGTCGTGTGAACGAATTGCGATTTGTTAACTTCAGCTACTCTGTTTGCGTTTTCGGCAAAAAAAGACGTTATTCTATCTAACACCAAGTGCAACATCGAGAAGGAAATTTAAGAGACCCTAGTATAGTATATATATCCCCGATCATTATTAAATTCGGTATCGATCTGATATGTCTGTGAACCAGTATATTCCTCCGTCCGTTGACATGATGTGCCAACCATCCATAGCGACGCTCATAATAAAGAAGAAACTGTAACGTAAAATGCACATTAGACTTTTGTTTCAAAAACCTATTATTGACTAACTGGAACGCCTGGCTGAGCGGCACTTATCGAAGGTTCGATTTCAGACGAATGCATACAAATTTCTTATAATATTTTGTAATTTACGAATAATTTATTTAATAACTAAAACGACGCTTGTAGTATTTTTATTTGGTTATCGGTTTACACTGCATTGCAATGTATGTACATGTTATTTGTTGAGCAAGCACATTAGCTGTGACTTGGTGGTGATTTGCCGGTAATTTATTGATTTACTTAGCGATTTTTTTCTTAATAAGCCAACTAACGTTTTTTTGGTCCCAAAAATTTGGTTCTGCATGGTATCGACTGCAGTATGATAAGACAGGTGTGCAAAAGCCACGTTATAGAAATTTCAGTTAATACAGGGTCCTTCGAGAAAAGCTATGTTATTACAAATTTCGCATCGTTTTTCAACTGTCAACAAAGATGACATTTGACGAGTAAAACCCTGATGCGATTGTCAGATACATTCACTGCGCTTTCAAGCAAAGCGTGCTATCAAAGTGTGCACAGCGTTGTGATTATTCACTATTTTGACGGATGGAGCCCATTTTCTTCGACCTGGCTATGTGAACAAGCAAAATTGGTACATAAAATTCAAGAGAGGTAATTAGATGACCTCTCCGGGAAATTTTTCTCGACTGTTCGGCTGATATGGTGAATGTACGGATTATTGATTTTTTTTTAAACTAAGATTAATGCCGCAACTATGGACAGTTTTCATTGTTAGCAAGAAAGCGCCGTCTGCTGTCTCACAGTTTGTGAGACAATGACTGGAAAGACCCTGTATTTGTTGTTAGAAAAATTTGCAATACCTTCCATTTGCTGGCAATTTTACGTTTGCGTAACTCAAATATTTGATATGCTCTCCAGCAGACTTGAGTTCATATGGATACGAATGTTTGTTTATGTGACTCTTTGCTTTGTTTGTTTCTAGTCGTTCGGCTTTTTAAGTTTTTTTTTTTTCACGTAACAGCCAGCATCGAGTGTAAGGAAACAAATTGAAGTTTATTTTGAAAATCTTCTTCTTTGCATATTACTGCCAAGTCAAGTGTCTCTCCTAATATGTTTTTCAATATTTTAAATATTACTGCATAAGTTGCTGGCTAAGGCTTTGGTTAAGTGATTATTAGCACATTATTGTAGTAAAACATTAATTCAATTTGAATTTATAATTATACAGCTTGACGTTTTAATTGCTTATTGTTTTCACATCAACGTCTAGAACAGTTTAATGAGTTTTTTTGTTTTTTGTTTTTTTTTTTTTTGCTTTGCAAAATAAAAGAATAAAAATTACATTTGTTCACCTTCGCTAGTTTAAATGATGGGGAGAAATCTTCTTTAATAATGCAATGAATACAATAACAATAATAATAATAATAACAACAACAACAATAACAGCAATAATAAAAGCAACAACAATTCAATTGAAAATACTGCTGTGCTACTATGTACCGTAATTATGCACTATCAAGGTTATTGCTTATGCCTGCCTGTCAAGCGAACTTTACAGCCCCATTAATAATAACGATTTTTGTATAATTTTTTCAAATCATTGAAAATTCACAATATACTGTAAAAAAAAAAAAAAATAAATAAATAAGTTTTTGCTCTTTTTTTTCTTGTTCTAAAAATCTTGCATAATTTATTATATTATTTACACTGCAGTGCCCAATAAACAAAACCGCTGTGCAACCGATTAGGCAACATTTCCTTTCAATTGTTTAACACCACGGTTTTCTCAGCATTCAAAAATGAAAAAAAAAAAAAATCGAAAAAGAACTGGTTCCTCTAATCATGACATTTACCGTAAATATTATTTATTATTATTATGAATTTAATTTCACTTAATGCATTTTGCAAGCAATCAACAAGAAAGTTGTGTTTACCTTTAGAGATCTTTAAGGTTGGAAAAGCTTATTTTTATTTTATCCACTGCTTACATATATACATTTTTTATTTTCATTATGCCCTACACTACTTGCGGTGCAAAGGAATATTAAGTTTGTCCGGATATATCATATACAACAACTACATCAACAGGGCTTATGAGCCCCGTTTTTTTTTTTTTTTTATCAGTAAAATTAGCGACCGATCGAAGTGATTCTGAGCTTATTTATCCGTCTGTCCGTCTTGTATTCAACTTACACGTCGCAATTAGCACAACAAGTATTCAGAATATAAAACCGACTTTTTCGAAGTTCACATTTTCAAAACTGATGAAATCCAGTCTTTATGCCTGGCAGGTAAAATACCTAATAGTAGTACTATAATAACTTTATTAGTAGTGCAGTAGCTATTAGCCTACGTGTACGAACATCATAGCTCTTTTTCCTGTTCGCAAAAGTGAAAAGGCCCATGAAAAACCGGACGTTTGCCACGATTAAGGAAATAAATACCGCATCGGTGAAAGAGCTCAAGGCCATACGAAAAAAAGCTCGTGTCAGAAGTGCTTCGGGGATTGGAAAAAGCGCTGGCACGAGTGTAAAGTAAGTCGCCTCTTTTTTGTTAACACACCGTGCACATAAAAAAAAGGATTTCAGTAATTAATAATATATCGAGCGTTATAAGATCTCCTTTAAAATAGATTTGGAATAGTTCCTGCAAACTAGCACGAAAGGTTTTTTTATAGCTCCCTCTGAAATGGTAATAGAGGGACAGATTTTGATATTGTTATAGTGTTACGCTTGATCGATGTCTTTATTAGAAATATTTATCAGAAATAGACGCCATTTCTACAAAGTCTACAGTTTGGGAAATAAAGTGATTTTGAACTTTTCACTTTCTTCGGAACAAATACGGGCTACCAAGCGTTGCATTCTCAGCATATTTCGAAAAATTCATATCATAAATTAAAAAAATTATACATCATAATACACTGTTATGCTGCGATCGAAAAGTAGCTGGACATTTTGCATTTTGATTCCATTCGAGATTTCTATTTCGAATCGTTTTTCTTTTCACAAGTTCTCAAGACCCCTAATTAACGCTTGAATGAAATTTCATGTCATCTAATTTGTCTCTGATCGCAATGAAGGCCTTAAGGGAAGGCCTTATACTTAGCTTCACCTGATGGGTATTTATCAACGTATGCGCAAATACATTACCCACTTTTGGGAGCAAGTGGTGCGGACAACTTGTATACATATGTAATGTAAATATGTAATTGCGAGATATGCCTCAACGCGAATACAATTTTTTTTCCTTTTTAGTTACTTTGTAAATAATTAGATTTGTCGATTGTTATTCTCAAACCTTCCAAACCTTAAACGCAGACTGCGTGGCTTCAATATACTGTGCTGCGATATTTGTGGACAACGGAGTCATTTTGGCTATTTTAAGTCTGGTCAAAGGTGCGTCCACGAAATTCATATATTTTCGCTAAAAATCTTCTAAGGTAAGAGATAAATTTTCATACTCTTCATCTTCTCTGGCGTCAGATTAAGCTCAACAATTCCCGTTAAGCTTAGTTTGTTGTTACGTGTGTGTTCCCTTAGGCATGTTATCTTGGGCTAAGTATGTCACCATTTTATGCTATAGGAAGTAGTCTTCCCTTCTGATACACAAGTATACACATTCACTCTACGCGCGTTTTTATGTTACCGTGTAGGTGTGTAAAAAAAAAAAAAAATGCTTCAGATATGATTACATATTCAAAGGCTCGGTAAAACGATTATGTTTACAGTGCAGGGTCTATTAACGGCGACTTTGAAGCTTTTTAAGAGAACATTTTTTTTAGTTTGAAAAAAAATAATCATAATAATTAATGACTATGTTGTAAAGTTCGGTCTAAGCCGTATGTATGTAAACTTTTTCGCATTTTTGTTTTACTTTCATAGTGCCTCGCAGTCAATTATTTATTTTGCTTAAGTGCTGAAATGCAATTTGTTTTGATTTGTTTAATTGAGTCAAGCGTGTGTGTGCGTGTGTGTGTGTGTGTGTGTGAAAAATCGCATACGTACAAATGTGGACCGTGTCGTTCTTTTATCATTTTTTTATAAATCATTGAAAAAAATTATGCATATGCATGTATTTATTATTTATATGTAAATTGTATTCTTGTAATGCGATTTACAAAAATAAATTTGGAAAAAAAGAAAAATTTTTCAATATTTATCCAATAATTGTTGCCATTTAATAGTGATTGGTATTTTATTTTATTTATTTATTTTTTTGTTTTTTTACTTTACAATGTAATGTTTATGTCGATTAATTATTAAAAATAATTATTATTTTATTTTTATATGAAATGTAAAGATTTTATTAATTTGTTTTTTCTTTTACATGTTTATAGAAGAGAAACCTAACTTTTTTTTTGGATATAGTACTTGACAAGGTGTGTGAGTAAACCTTGCATACCAATGTTTTAATGTCTTTAGACCGACCGTTATTTCACTCAAGTCTTTTAAAGCGCTTTAATTGCATTACTTATCGAGCGTAGCGGGTAGAGCCAACCGTTTGATGAGATTGGAGCACCTCATTGTCTACGATTCCCTTCCAATCCCAATTTCCCTCATTTTCAAGCCCAGTTACTAACTTGTAATTCTTTTTAAAATTATGTACGACTGTCACTCCCACTTTCCACTCGCCCAATATTATGGTTCGCTAAAAATAGTACTACCAAAGTTTTGCCAAGTATTCTACAGGCGGGGTGCACGAATAGTTGATCGGAGTTGATCTCTTCTTACACTATTCATAATTCGGTCACAAAACTCGAAAATTGTCTCAAACTTATTAAAAAGCGTTCCTTCACTGAATATACTGAAATCCATTAAACTGGAATCACTTTGTTGTAGAATATCTGTCTCCGATTGGAATTTTTAACTGGCTGCGAATCAATTTTAAATTTTAATTATAGTCCCGGCTTATAATCTACCTCAACAGCCTACTTACCTATGCTTGTTTTGCATATTTCACATATTTACATATGCTTTAAAAAGTGATATAACACCTGACTTTTATTGTATTATTAAGCGCTGCTTGTCATACCTTTGGTATAACATGGTTTCATGCTGATTGTAACGATATCATTATCGTTAACTGATACCTACAATTTGCATTCATTGATTAAAATCGTTGGCGTCAGTCGAATACCGAACGTAAGGCGTAATTTATTTAAAAACCATCAAGAACTCTACGTTCACTCTAAGGCGAATATTAAATACTTAAGATGTGGAAACCGATTAATGATGACTTGGACAATTCATTCCATTTTTACATAAAAAATGGTAGCATCAAAATCTGTTGAACGATAAATTTTCATTGGCATTTATAGAGAGCTTCAAGTTTCTAACCTTTTCGACGGATCGATTCTGTTTTCGCATTTAATTTGACGAAATCAAGTAAGGACATCACATATAAGAGTTCGTATGTCATATATGTTTCACTTTTCGGGAAATCTAATAGTAAATGAATGGACGGACAAACATGACTAAGTCGATTCGGAAGCTTATGATAAGCGGGATCCGCCATAAGTAGATAATCTGATAGAATCAATATGTTTCTCTGTTTGATTTTTAATAAAAAATAAAAATGCATAAAATTAGATGAATTAATTACAAGCAGTTAACCTGTTTTCAAAAAAAAAAAAAAAAAAAAAAAAAACCAAAGTAATAAATAAGGAATTAAAGTAAAAATAGAGCAGCGGGCGAAATTCATCGAAACCTTTTAAACGTAGCTGCAGTATCCACTTATATGTAAACGTAAATATTCAAATTGGTTTATGTGTAGTCGTAAATAAAACATTTATCATGATCAAGGTTAACGGATATTTACATAGCAAACTATTCGTTTTAGTTATTAGCTCGAGAGACAGTGTCAACATGTTCAGCACGTAAATGAGATGTAAGGTGTTTAGCAAACGCACGTATATACCTATGAACGTGTTTATCAATCACATGATTTCCACACCCAATTGATGATCAGCAATAAGAAATTCTATGAAAACGAAAAAGGATTTTACAGATTCTACTCAGATGCTAAATATTCTGTCAACGCAACGATCCAACGATTAACAATTACCTCTCCCTGTAAAGCGATAATCAGGAGAAAACAAAGTTGAAGCCATCCAGCTCAGCCTTAACTTTACTTTTCGAAGATGTGCATTGGACATATAAGCACAATGATGGATGCGGAATACTGTTTGTGGACTTTCGAACTTATTGTGAGAGCATCAGGAACGACAAGAGAGCCCCCAACTGGCAGCGAGATTAAGGAACGAACAATTTTAGTAGTGCATCATGGTGCATACAACATGCAACCTCAGTAGCTAAGGGTATTCTTATTAAAGGGCTGGAGATGTGAACAGGCCTGGATTGTCTCTTGTGTACATTGGACGTGGATCACAAATCTACTATGAAAATCAAAGAATGTAGATAACGCCAATGCTCAAGAAAGTCAATTAAGTTAAGCGCCGAGGCTCTCTGCTGCACGCGATCGAAAACCTAAGCTGAGAAGCAAAGTCCCATTGGACTAGGTTTAAGACTCGCGCGTACGTCGCTTACATTCTTCTATAATTAGTAGAAAATTAGAAAATTTCCTTAACCATTTCGATGTCTGCACAATTCTTAGCGGAGCAGCAATGGTGAACTGTTTTGATGGTATTAAAAGTGCATTGGTATGCGATTTTTTGGATGTGTCATGTTACAGCTAAGCAGCGATCTGCGCGTCTATCATTCCTCTTTGACCATGTTAAGTTAAGGTGCACATTATAGGAAAATAGCGGATCAGTTTCGATAGGCTCTGCGAGTTTATTTAGTGGTCGCTGAGGTTATATAAGTTCGAGCAACAAACCTCTACCGCTCTCAGAGCATCTTATGCTTCGAATGCTCCGGGATAAATTTTTGTATTTGTTTTTGCATAAAAAATCCCCTTCAAAAGGGGCGGTTATTAAAACTCAGCCAAGTAGGTTAGGTTAACCATTTCGATCAAAGCTGAATGTAAGCCTTCATTTTTCGTTTTTTAAAAAAAATTTATTCAAACATCTTACAAGATGTTGTATGTCTAGGTGTCGAATTAAAGTTGCAATAATATTTCATGTGACATGAATAGTTAAACACACGCTATCGGCATTATTTGCGACGTGAAAGAGTAACAAATTGCGGTGGGTGTTACTTATAAATTGTTGTTGTAGACAAATATAGACATTATATGACAAATTGGCTTCGACAACAACTACTGTTTACTGCTTAAGGCATAAAATTTGCATAAAAATATCTTTTGAAAATCTTTCTATGTGGGTTTTGATTTTTTTTCCAAAGCGCAGTCAAAATTGCTTTCCATCGACACATTACAGATGAAATTATTGCAGTTGAAAACAAATTACATCGAATTGAAAAATCATGGCTTAATGACATGTTCCTTTTCTTTGTGTCATAAGCTATTAACCATTTTTTTTGCTTACTAATCGATCATTGTGGCGGTTTTTAAGTGAACTGCGGTTTTAGTCTACCTCACGTCTTTGCTCTTGCTTCAACTCTCCGCAAACCATTCATTTTTCACACGCAATAAAGGGCCGTGTTTTTTTTCCTGTACATGCACCAAAGATTTACTTTATAGGCAGGGTTGTATTTGACAAATCCACGAAAAAAACGATGCAGCTGTACATTGTGCACAGAAAGTAAAAGTTCGGCGCTATTTATTACCTAAAGGTGTAGTTTTCAGCAAACGACACTTAACGCGCTACAGAAAAGCTATAAGTGAGTTGTTTCTGGATAATTTCGATTTGAAGAAAAAGTGGTTTCAGGAAGACGGTACAGACGTGACTCAATCAAGTTGTTGAGAGAAAAGTTCTCCGTGCAATCCTCAGAAATGCTACCTATGTAAGCTGATCACTAAGACCGCGCGTTATAACTTAATTAGCCTTTCCTCCCTGCGGTCACGTTAAATCATTAGTGCAAGTTACTGATGAAATAAGTGCTGATTTATTTGAAAACGAGGTGGTGTTGGTCAAAAAAATCTACAGTTTATTGGTAAAAGGACCGTGGACCAATACATAAAAAAAACTTTATCGCTATTTTAAAGCCATTTCTACTTATGCTGAAGAACAGATGCGCATGTAGTGTCTCCAACGGAAAAAATTTCCATTAAATAAGGATTCTTTTGAACAACTGTCTTTACCCCATTCAAGCGGCTTTTTTTTAGGAACCTACAAGCAAACCAATATTAAACTGAAAAGCGGATAAAATAGAATCCCAGTTTATCTTCTAGTGAGCGAAAGAAGAAAACGCTTGCCGATGCACTAAGGACTTCGATTACGATTATGGCGAATGGGATAATTTATTAGACGATAACGATAATTGCAAATGAGAATTGGGTGAAACCGACATTCTGTGATTCAGCTTATCAACTACTACCGCCTGGCCAGTTCTCGCTGAAAGTTAGGCGTACCAGATTGCCATTTAAAAAGATTATTATCCCCACCGCCGACACCCAAGAGGAAGATTCAGAGACCCCTTAAAGTGTATACAGGCATCTTCTTCAGCAGCATCAGATTCCGAATTGATTTAAGCATGTCCGTTTGTGGTAAGCATTCTCCTTGTCACAAAAGTGGAGATAACGATCGCATTTTCGACAAAACATTACAAGCCGCTGCATGCCAATTGTTATTGAGAACGAGCCAAAGCGCAAGCCCACAATGCTGCGTGAAATGAGAGCAAAAACAGACATTTGCATACTGTACCTGCTTCTATCTATAATCTAGCAATAGGTTTTTCTCATTGGAAAGCGGAAGGGGTCTAGTCGGAAGGGGCTTTTCTTTTTAATAAAAGGAAGCATTTCTTTCCCTATTAGGTTCTCTTGGTGGAGGTCATCTAATGATGGCCACCGATACCAAGTGGGCTGGGGCACAGATAGGTGTGTGTTCTGTGCGACGACAAGCTTGGAAGCATTATTTTTCTTGAGGAAGGATAGTCAGGCTTGGTCGTCCGGGACGTGTGGAGAGTCCGAAGGCAAGAGCGAAAAGCGTACAATATGAGATCACCCAAAGCTGTATAGCTTGGTGTAAGTTCTGGTTTGAACGATAAGCCAAGAAATTAAAGGGTGTCCACGGGGGTCAGGTTGCCCAAAGTTGGATTGCTCTGGCAGGAAGATGCACACAACCCATCGGAATGCCGGAGAATGCCTTCTTGCCTGACTGCTGCGTACGGCCCTTCGAGGAGTATTCGTGGTGGTTACCCCAAAGTCTCGCGGGGAGCTATTGAAGAGGTGCTTAGATAGGCCTCGACGTAGACCATTAAGCGAGAATTTGGCCCACACCCATCTTCTATTGCGGTACTTCAGGGTAGAAGGCCCCCTTCAATGGGGATTGTCTTTCTCCCTGAGGGATCGTCAATCAACTTACCTCGATTGCCGATGGTTGTAGGCAACCCGTCTGATTAAGACTTCATGTCAGGTGCAGACGTAAAACACACAAAGCGATCTGTACCTGCACATGAAAGTGGTGGGTACGGGAAACGCGCCCATGGCTGAATGTAATTTTCTTACTTGTTGCTATTGTGGTTTGGAAAAAGGCACTTTTGCAAGCCTTCCGGGTCAATGTAATTTGAATTTGAAGGGACAGCATCAGAAAATTCGAGAAAATAAAACTGTTTGACTCCTGCGCACGTACTCGCTTTTCAATATCATCTAAAGGTTTCTGCCAAATATAATTCTATAGGGTACAAACATTTTGTATAACGGATATGTCCCCCGTTGCGGTTACTGGTACTAAACTTAAAAGCTATCCTTAAAATTTTCTAGTCGTCTTAATACAATAAAAGCGTAAGCCCCATAAATTGCAGCTATGTAGCTTGTAGTAGGCCAACAAAGTTCTGCGAAAGTAGATCAGCCTTCAATAAATTTTGATTTTGAAATTGAAATTCTCCTTACACTTACTCTAGTGCACGCCTGTGTAGTCATTATAATGAAGCTATAAATACTAAGCTTTACGATAAAGCGATTGGAAAAGATAAGCGTCAGTTTAAAAATCGCTATACATGCAATACTCTAAGCGGTTTTTTTTATTTATCGCTAGCGTTGCATAATAATTAAAAAAATATTTATTTAGCAGACAAATTTGAATTTTATTGTAATGACTGAAAATTTGATTGTAACGACTTTGACTTGTTCTAGTCTAACCGTCAATAAAGTATTGCGAGACGTTGACGTGAAATTGAAATTTTGAAAAGGAAAGAAACCGAGGGATTTGTGAGGAGAGAAGTAGGGGGACAGACTGAGCGACATAGACATTGTAACGTTTGAAATATTGCTTTTTAATTTATTAACAATTATTTATATTTTTTATTAACATACTCTCGCAGCAAGTAAGATATTGGTGCGTATAGTTTGTTGATAATTAGCTCGTAATTGAATTAATTGAATATATTTGTTTTTTTCTCTTTTTGTTTATTTTACTTTATATATTTTATTTTACTAAAGGGGTAAATAAACTTTTGTTTTCTCCTTTTTTTTTTTTTTCTTTTGAAATCATTCTCCCAATTGAAATAAGATTTAAAAGATTAATTGCTTAGTCATGGAATTTAATTGTTTTGTTACGTTTGCGTTACAATAATTTTTTCGAGAATTTTAATTATTACAGTAGAAGTGTTTTGCTTGTATTTTAATTTGCTTTCTATATAGATTTAAACCTTTTACTTTTTATTGCAATTTATTAAACTATTTACACTTTAGTTGAATATACGACCATTTTAAATAATAAGATAATTAAATTAGGTAAAGCCACAATTAATTGCAATTATTTAAGTAAGAAATTAAGTAATTTTTCTCTCCTTTTTTTTAAGCAGCGAACAAAAAAGTGTTATATGTTTCTTAAAAAGAAAACATTACATATAACAGGTTGCATTTGGGGAGCCTGCTTTCAACTTAATTATATCAATGTTCATACATTAGAACCTGAAGCGCATATGTAAACGTTTAACTCATAAACATTAGTTTATAAATATTTATTAAACGATCGTAAGCGAAACAATGAATCCCGGCCCGCTTTCTATGTCCGTCACTAAAGTTATGATAAATCGTTGAAGCGCTTGTAACGTTTATAAAATCGCTTTCAAGAACGGAAAACAGAGGAACATCATCTTGGTTAGTGGAATCGATGCAGATACATTTGCCTGCGTCGTGCATCGATTGAACTGCCGATGTTATGATGACAAATGTCATTGAAACCTTCCTCAGACTTTGCCTAACTTTGCTCTAAAATATTTTTTTATTTTTTTATTTTCCTTCTTGCAACTAAAGTGAACTCATATTTATTTTAAAAAATTTGTATTTTGTTTTAATTCGAAACTGAAGAAATCACGTGTTTCGTGCCAGCGAAGCCAAGTTAGAAATGTTAGCTTTGGGTAAGCTTTATAGCTGAGTTCTTTATTCGGGAAGTGACGAAGACACAGCTGATAATTTTTACTATCATGTTCTCGTTGATATTGAGGGCACTCAGAGAAGTATGACTGACTGGGTAGGAAAGATGTACTGATGGGTGTTCGTACTTCTTCTTTACATTTTTAACGATCAACTTTTCGCAAATCGAATGACAAGACGTGCTCTCATTGGACTACAAGGTAGGTATTAACGCCTTTTTTCATTTCCCGTCTTTGTTTTGAGAAACTTGCTACTAAGAGTTGTTCCATTTCTGAAAACAGAACATTTCATTCTATGTGAAGTCGATAGACAACCTAAGAAACGGGTTCGCCCCTTTCAAAGGGGAACTTATTCTATTATACACATTATAGCGTTATGCGTCATTTTTCAACTCAAAAAGTGTAGTTAGCTATCCTTCGTATAGCCTTGTAGGGTTATAGATACATACGTATATATACATATTTATATCAAAAGATTCGTTTTAATCCGAGAGTAATTTTTTCTTTTGTTCAATTTTGCTAAGATGCAAGAATTAAATAAAAAAATGACGGCGAAAGAAATACTGGTTTTAATTATTATTACTAAGAAAACAGAGTTTAGCTGAATTAAAACGAAAAGAAAAAGGTTAAAATTACATTTACTGCAGTAAACTGGTCTCTTTTTCTTAGTCAATAACTTTATGAAATGACGATTATCAGGAGGGAAAAATTGTAAACGATTCAAAAAGACGATTTTCCAAGTATAGCTGTGCGGGATGTGTTGGGAGACTTGCTAAGCGTAAAACACAATTCTGCGAAACAGTTAAATGAATCATAGGAAACAAGCATCGCAGATTAGGAATAAAACAAAAGTTTCCTCAAAATTAACTTTTCATTATAATCATTAAATACGTTCTTTTCGACTTTATCGTAGATTGCTTTGTAATTTTAGCTGTAGAATTTTTATTTTCTAAAATAAAAATCCCTTTCCAACCCCGAGTTCAGCCAGATGGCAAATAAATTGCTCGAAACGATGCAATGGTGCTCAGCAGAGTTTTTGCCATATTTTCAGAAATTGTTTGATTTCTCGCTCTAAAGGAAATATAGCAACTTGGTTGATGCTAAAAGGAAGGTCCTTGAAATAAAAAAACAGCATTATTTCTCGCGGATTATACCGTTTTCTTTTCGCTCTGAAAGACTCTTGAAAAAACATTTTAACACTTCGGTGTGTAAAGAATTCGCTGTTAATCAATCCTTTACATCTCTTGAAATAAGTGTGGAAATATAACTTCACTTTATCTGAGCATAAGTTGGTTGATATAATCCCTTAGCCTCCACAAAGCTATAAATTGCAAGTGAAATGTTTCCGAGTATTTGCCTTCTGACTCAGCCTCACAGCTTCTGAGAGCTGCCTTTATCGGGCGGCTTCTATTGTCCTTTGTCGATTGATATGACTATCATCTTAATTCCAATAGCAGCAAATGGACGGACAACGCTAAATGCTATATACAAACTCTACACTCGTTGCTTGCGAGAGGTGTGTGCATGCTTATACTAGATCGATCGAGTTTGTCCACCCATCCGTTCTCCGTCGATATTAATTCTTGGCGTGACAAAAACTGAGGTAAAAAGCTAGATATTGGCTAATTATGGTTTCATTTGGGGAAATATAATCCCTCTGAGCCCATACGCAATTTGGTGCACGTATAAAGTGCTGTTGTTTCACAATTTAAAGCGAACATCATCAAAACCGAAGTTAACTAGAATCCATTTTCTTAAAAGTTTTATTTTTTGTTAAGCTTGAGAGAAAAATATTCTTTTACTTATCTAATTATTTATTTATTCATATTTATAAGTCCAGTGGCAAATTTATATTCTATACGTTTAATTAATCATTTGTGATTTTTTTTGCATTTTTCTAAAATGTTTGAAATTTTCTTAAATTAAAAAAAAAAAAAAAGAACGCCTTGCACTTCGTGAACTTTTAAAATTAAATTGTTTTTTACTTTCTTGTTTACAAGCAACGCATCTCAGTCTGCATGCTTAGCTTGTAAATTAAAATCTCTTAGTCACCAATTTTCCAAAGAAATTTTCTAAGTTATCCATAAGTAGTTATTTCATTGTTTTGATGTTTTTCTCTTTTTTTTCGTAATTTATTTATTAGGAAATATATTTTAGTAATACGTACGTTTTAAATTCGAATTCAATTCAAATTTTTCCTTTTGTTTATTTTAAATTTATTTTGAATAAAGTTTCTGAGAAGCACCTGAAACCACTTGTTACACCAGAGTAATCGTTGTTTTTTTTATTTGGTTATTATTTAACAGTTTCTTGCAACACTTGTGTTATTTATCAAGCTCGCATCAGTACATACAAAAATGTTTATTTGAAAACTTTTGTTTGATTCAAAATTTCTATATTTCCTTAAATTTATTTTTTGTACTCCTCTCTCTTTTGCTTCTTTTTTGACACTAACAGCTAAACAGCGGTTAAATACTAAACGGAATTGTAAACGAAGACTTACTTTTATACACGAAAATCACCGAACAAATAACGAACACACACCGATTGAACCTGAGGTCGTACGTACACATCGCAAAGAAAAGAATACAGCTTAGCACAAAGGAAAGAGTGACAGGCAGAGAGAGAGAGAGAGAGAGAGAGAGAGAGAAAGAGAGAGAGAGAGCGAGAAAGAAAGAGAGACGAAGTAAAAGCATTAATACTAAAGAGAATGCATCTTTATACATACGTATGCGAATGCGTTCTCCCCACCAAACAGTTTTGGTTTTTAATAATGAAAACTTGTTGCTTCAATTTTACATTTCGTCTGTGTAATAAAATAAAAAGAAAAACAAAAACAAAAAGCAGGCACGAGACTTGTGCTGAGTGATAAACATGCAATTGTGTTTACACCTCACACATACACAAAATTAAGTTATTTTACTGTCATGTTAAAGTATAAAGGTATAAATCGTCTACCATCGTCGCTGTTACTCTGTTGTTCTTTTATCGGAAGCTCTGCGAATAGTTGTTTCGTTGTTTTATGCATACGCATGCATCTATGAGTATGTGTGCGCGAATGTATTACTCTATTCTACAAGTTTTGCGGGAATTTTAGTTTTTTTTTTCTATTCATTCAAATTTTTATTGGAAAAACCTCACGACATACTTGGCTGTTATTACTTATAAATGTTGTTCTGTTAATTCGAACCGAGCAAAAAGTCACCTAGTATTTAGCATCTATGACGCATTTCCCGATTTGTATGTTATTTAACTACTAGACTAGCGTCGGTAGTATTCCCCATATTTCATTTATTGTTGTAAATCTAATCTATTCATTCTATTTTCTTTTTTTATAAGCATATAAACGTATATCAATTAAATTAACAGTAACATCTGGCCATTCATTCAAGCGTTACAGATGTTGCTGAGCGATAACAATTAAAAACTTGGGTTGATATGTTTGTTTTAACACTTCATTTGCAATACCTAGAAACCTAAATTTACACAAGCAGAAAAATAGATAACGGATAATTCACAGATATCGCCAAGTGTGTCCATCCGTCCGTCCGTATGTCTCTTCGTATATCGTCTATTGTATTGAAAGTTTCTATAATATTTACAGGATTTCGCTGAAAGCGTTCGTCTAGCTGGTCGGTGCGTCACCCCATTAGGTCATTAGTCTATCAGCCTGTCTTTCTTTCAACCATATAGCGAGTTGAAATTCCGTACATGCTATAGCAAAAGATTCCAAGATTTAGTCAATCCGGTCCATCATTATTTCTTCATTTCCATCCTCTAGTCAAGTGGGACTCTCCACGACTTTCTAGTAAAAGATTTCAAGATTTAGCAATCGATCGGACTTAATGGTCGAGTATATGGAAACTTAGGCATGGCTGTCTGCCGTCTATCGTCTCTCTCTCCATTTTTAGCGTCTCCATCTGATCTCGATAGGGCATGTCCATGGGAAATATCTTACAAATTATTTTTATGAGTAATTTATAAATTATGTGCATCGTCGATTGTTTGCTGCGAAGGGGCCACTGAAAATGATGACACGATGTTCTCTCGTTGTCGTGTCTGACAAAGAACTACTTGAGTTATGGAGTTCAATGGTATCCAAAGTTCGACTTAAGACATTTATAATTTTTATATTTTGTTGTTTTTTTATGTATGTAGGTAAAAATAGATAGAATGAAAGTTAATTATTCACATTTTGTGTGTGTATATATATTTATAATTATGCAAAAAATTTTTTTTTTTTTGAATTGAGACAAATTTATTGAAATTCATGTAACCGGTTGGCGGTTTGATTAGCGAGACTCCGTCGTAAAGCAGCCTTTGGATAAAGCATTTTAATGTCATTAATTAAATAAATCTCTGATGGCAATTGATTTGAAATCTTTTAGTGAAAGATTTAATTTATTATTATTACATCATTGTTTAATTAAAAAAAAAAAAAGAAAAAGTATTTCATGCATTTCATGGGAAATTAATTTTAAAGCCAAAGCTAACGCTTTAAATATTTTGTTTACAAGAATCATTACAGATTTCTATTGAAATGAAAATAAACACAACAATGACAATAAATAAATTGATTAATTAAATATCATTAAACAGAATGATAAAATCAATTATATATATATATATATATATATATATGTATGTATTTTATCTTAACATTAATAATGAGAAATTTATTTATATTGTGTTTCGTATGAATTTTCCATCTTAATATGTGAATTACGGGGCAGAATATGAAAAGTCGGCGAAAAGCTTCGCGTACAGCAAGAAGAAATACACACTCTTTTCTCTTCTTTTTATAGGTTAAGTATGAGAATATGTTACAATTATTACAAAACACCTTTTGATGAGTGACTTTGGGTCGCTTTTTCACCACCTGCCCTCCAGTTATTAAAGTTTCAAAAAATAGTTTCATTTAGTTTTCAAAGTGCCTAAAGCATTAAAGCGAACGGACACTCACAGTGGGAGTCGACCATATCGTTACTCACTACTAGCTGTTATTTACATCCACACGAACTTAATAAATGAATAAACTATTTAGTTTATATGTTAAACGGCGTTTAGATCACGATTATCAATCTTTCCCTTGGTCATATATTCCACCGGTAATCGTGGCGAATACATAAAATTAATTAATAAAATTCCAGTTGATTAATGAAATTTTTGAAATTCCTTCGGTCAATTAACTAATTATTAATGACTTTAAAAAGCTTTCTTTAATCTGCAGCGAAGGAATATTTAATAGCTTAGGCGAGTTTTAGCGGGCTATAGTTTCGTACTTTTGCTTCAAGCGAGAAAAAAGGATGTTTCGGTAAACTCAATCAAATCATAAAAGTGATAATCTTCTTTGAAGCCCACCCAATAATAAAATGCAAAACTATGTAATCAATAATATAATAAGTAGTGTCTTCTGGTTATTGTCCGCCCGTACTTATCTGTTTCGCCTTTCACAAATGTTGCTTATTCTACTAAGGTGAACATGAAATTTGCATTGCTACGCCTATCGCTAAGCTATGAAGGATTCTAATTTTGTTGTTCTCTTTGCAACATGCGGAAGCCGACATTAAAATGCAAATCTGTAAAATGTATTTTTATTCGTTCAGATTTCTCTTCTCGTCGCCTATTATTAGAAGTACGAGTAAACCCAGCACACTATTTATCTAACTCAGCAACTTTATCTAAACAATTTATTTGATCTGACCAAAATGGAACGAAAGTTGACAAAATTTTACTAAACAACTGCGAGTACTTACCAAGTTTTTCCAAGACTTCCAAAGAATCTCATTCAAGACTCATTTAAATGAACCAATGAACCAATGAACCAAATATATCCATTTTTGTTTATTTAACTCAGATGAAGGGTATCCGAAATTCGCACGCAAGTATGCATAAGTCAAGTTCACCTGTCCCATACTAAAGAAAAAGTTCATGGCGCCTTTTTTTTATTAAAATTCGCTTACATTTGCCTTTTTGATTGATAAGCGTTTGCCATATTTTTCTAGAAATTTCGGTATTTCTTGACCAAAAGTGGTTTTCACACTTATTCCTTTCGTGTCAATTTTACATCAGTTGGAGAATTCTGCAGACGAAGAAACAAATGGTGGCCGGATGGATGAACCTCTCCAAATTTTATTATACAAAGTCAGTAAGGAACTTTTTTTAATGATCATTGCTTTACACTTCTGAATTCATGGCGTGCTTTGTCAGTTGTGTTGGGTGATGACAGCTGAGAATCGAATCAATCGCGTGGTCGACTTGGGACAGCTTATTACGCACTCTCAACTCAATCATTTTCAATGGACTTTTTCAAAATACCTATTGACCGTATATGCGCTGTAACATTTCGTAATAGGATTAGTGCCAGCACCACATTAAACCCACGCGAGTCTAAACAAAAACTCCACGAACTTTTTCCTCGACAGTCTATGAAGTGTTTATGATTATGATCAACGAATGGCTTATGCAAATTTGCAACGGTAATCCATTTCGATTAAAGTGGACTTAAATAAATAGATATAGATGTAACGTGTATGTGTGTATTTGTGTATATCTACTTGGGAAATTTGCATATCTACTTCGTTTAATCTAACATTACAAAGCAACATTGTAACATAACAACATTGTATTGCTCTCGCAATACAGATTTGTTTCGCTAAGAATTAATTAATTGATATCAATACTCAGTCAGGTTGTATTTAAAGGCAATAAATGAATGATTTGTTCAGTTATTCAAATATTTCATAGCACATGCTATCATAAATCATAAACGACACCCAATGACTGTGAAACAAAATTCTATAAACCGTTTTTTCCTTTTCACTTTTTCGCCCATACAAATATATATTTATATATATATGTATATAGTTTTGTTTTTATTTAAATTAAATTTAAAAATATAATCGTAATTTATTGAACATGTTCAAGTTCTTAAATGAAATTCTTCATTGAGTTGTAAAATAATGGTCGGGATGGTCTGCCTAATTAAGGAAAATGAATAGAAAGCCTTGTATTTCTTAATACCGTCATTGTGTGTGTGTGTGTGTGTGTTTCTTTATTGGGGGATATTAGTTTCTCAGTGAAGCATAACGCCCTTCCTCCAATTCCGTTAATATGCCATAAATTTTATATAAATAGTTTTTTATATTTTTTTTTATGTAGTTTCGACATATGTATGTATATTCACATCTATTTCTTAAATTTATTATAAACACATTGAATAACAACAATCATAATAAATAGCAAAAGACGAAACAAGGTAAGAAACGTACATCCGCCTGGAAACGAATTTCGGATACCCATCTTCCAAATGAGGCAAACTCATCATCTACTTGGTGTAATCGCTCTATCGAACCGATCGAATTAATCATGCTTGCTATGTAAATAGCAAGAGTACCTCACGAGAATCTCAAGAATCAGTGGAATTTTTGATCTACATTTTAAGATGAAGTATTAAAGAAAGCGTAAACTCCCTTAAAGAAGAAGAAAATTAACTTGCATGCATTTTTGTTTATGGAACCACAGACCGACTGACTTTTGTAAAAATTGTAAGGTTTGAAGTTTTTATATATGTCTTTAAATTGAATGTCCATAACGTGATTGCTTTATATGTCTACGATCAGCATTACGGGATTCCCATATCTCTTGTAGAAATTTCTAATTAATTAATATTCAGCAGCAAATCGAAGAGCTTGAACCGTTTTATAAACCCCCATAAAGAATCGTGAAGAAACTGTATTAAAAGAAACAAAAACTCTACGGAGGAACACGACTCACCATTTAATACCTTACACCATTTCGCTTAATACATTTACTCATATAAAGATATTTCAAACTAAGTTTTTGTACGCGAAGCGGTCGAAAATGTGGTCCAATCCGAACAATTGCCAAAACATGTCAGTGGACCAAGTTTTATCCAAATTGGACACAAGGAAACAAGGTAGACAGACGGACAGAGAAGCTTGGCATCCCTTTCAGAATCACTTTGTGAATCATTCGGAATAATAAAACGTGGATCTACCCCAAGTCCTCCTCAGTGCAGTATACTTTCCGCGGAAATTGAAGATAAGTGGTAGAGTGTAGCCAATGAGGATTTAAAATTTCGGTATTTTTATGCTCCACACCACTTGTGGTACAGGGTATATTAGGTTTGTGCGGACCTATGTAGCACGCAAAAAATGATTTTGAATCCTGTCTGTCCGTCTTTTGTCTGTCCATATAAATTTGTGTTCTAGCTACAGGTTGCAAGATGAGATATTTCGATAAAATTTCGATCAAAATGTGTTTTGACCCAAGGACGACTTTTCGACTACTACCCATATAGCGCCCTATTTGGAAAACTTGTTATTTTGCAGTTTTGTAAGTTTCTCGACAAAACTGGCTGACGATGTTCTACATTAGTATGAAAACTTTGGACCGGCTGGGGCAATATGTTGATCTAACGATAAATGAACTTCACATCACAAACATGTCTACTTTTCGAAGTTTCATGATGAAAATCAAATTATAATAACAATAAAAAAAAAAAAAAATGAACTGCGCCAAATTTGGGTCACCTACACCTATATTGGATTTTTACGGGAATTTTTCTTTTTTAAGCCAGAAAAGTTAAAGTTTTAATAGTTTATGATAAAAATTGGTCCATAACAGTAGTTTGAAATAAAAATTAACTATGTTGAATTTTGAATACGTACCACAGTTTTTGTAGTTTTCGGGCACAACCATTTTTACGGAAAGTAAGCCGTTGTTTGCAAAAAGGCCTTACTTTTAATATACAGTTCATATAAATTCAGGGTATAATTTTTGTGTTCGATGGCGAATATAACATTTGTGTTAGAAAATGTGATGTAGGGTATTTGAAAGTCGGTCTAGCACGATCACAATGTTTTGACTTTTCTTTCTTTGACAATTTTTGAAACACTTTTCTTATATCCATCCATCATTGTAGTAAGCCGCTTAATGTTATTTTCTAATCACATCTACAGCTGACTTCGGACAGGGGTGAGAAATGAACTAAGATGTTGTCAGATAAAGTTCAGCTACTATTCCAATTTCTGCGACTTCTAATATGACTTCCGCCAACAGAGTGTGAAATGTGTTGGATGGGACCGAAAAGACGTCAGATAAATTTTAATTTTTTAGTTATATTTTGGCAAATTTTAAGAATTGCGAAGAAGAAGACGACCGACATATGGATGCACAAACATATATGGCTGAGTTAGATAGTCATCCTAATTAAAAGTGAAGCTGTTATGTGTTTTACCCCCCGTTACAAACGAATTGAAAAAATTGACAAACTCTCGCTTTAGCGGATTTAAAAATTATGGATTTTCCATTTATTAGAAATCAATTAAAACAAGTGTAAAACCGTAGCCATAACTGACTTGATTGCATTTAGAAGATTAATATATTTATTGAGCGGGCAGTGAGCATGTTCATGTAAACGATAAAAAGCGATTATTACTCTTGACATTTGTAAATGATATGCCAGCAAAGCGCGACAGCCGGTTTCAATAATGATGCATAGTAAGAGAGTCGGCCCTTCATATTCTATTCATTCAAATTGAACCCTTCTGGGTTAAAAAATTCATCGAATTTTATATTTTCAGTTGAAAGAAATTTTTGTTAATTGAATTCACTGAAAATGTAAACGAATTCCCTTAAAGCATTACACATAACTTCTTTATCTTTATATGGAATCTTTTACGTCAAACTGTTAAAATAACTTGTTTTTGGCTTTTTTTTATTTAGTTTCTTTTTACTGAGAGTTACATTCATATTAAAGAACTCTTATAGCGACAAACGAGAAGTGAATGAGCTACGATAGGCCGTTGAAGGGAGTGTGTACACCTAGATAAGACGTTACGCTAACGGGACTCGCATTCAGTTTTCATATTGCTTGGGCCGGGAGCTCTATTTTATGAAAAGTAAGGTTTGCCACACATATATATTTATTTGTTTGCGCGTTCATATTTCTGACTTATTATGTATGTGCATATAAAGACTCTGTCTGACTTAAAAGGCAGAACGTTCTTTTGATCTAAACCCAAAATCCCCCCTCATGCATAAGATAGCTTTTCCTTAGAAAGAAATATTAAAAGCGAAAATACCTGTGGAAAGCGGATTTCGACAGACGAAAGGAAGTATACAGAAATGGACGTCATTTACGACATTACGGCATTTTAGTCTGTTTTAAAGGGGGAACGTGGTAGGGAAAGGGGGAAAACGGGCGGAAAGCCAAACGATCGGGCGAGCATGGTTAGGTGCATTCCTAATTACATCCTGTTATGCGCGACCATTCTTCTTCTTTCCATTCGTGCCCAGATGCTATAGCGTCCCCATAAGATATACTTTTAAAGTTTTATAGGCTTATCTACTGCATATTGCGACTAATGAGCAAAAACCAATTTTTCTCTTTTAGGGAAACAGAGATGTTCTCAGTTTACGTGGTACTGTCGGCGTCTCCTTCGACCGATGTGACTCATTTTAAATACCAATCTGCTTGTAAAGACTTCTAATACTTCTGTTTAAAAGGAACATGGGCTTTATTAACATTTCCACACAATCAATATACCCCTCATCCTGCGGCGATCAGTATAAAAATACTGAAATTATTCTAGACATATGCAGTTCCCACTTACAAGCATTTCGGTAGCGACGTTTCCAATCAAATTACTCGTCCATTAGGCCATTAGCCGTGGCAGAGCTCAAGTTAGCAGCTGGTTCATAGATCTGCTCTATCTGGCTTTACGGGTTTTTATCAATAGTAGTTCTGCTATACTTCAGTGATTCACTACCAGTAGTGGATGGACTCAAATTTGAAGGTTCACTCTCCGGTTGTATCGAGTTATTAACAATCGCATCGTCTTCTTTAAGCTTTGGAAAAGGTTCGTGAACTTACACTACTGCTACTGCACCTGGCAGGATTTCAATTTTCTATTAGTTGATAAAACTACTGTCGTGATGTGGGAGTTCCTTATCCTTAAGTTTTTAATGCCAAATACATCATGTTCCGCGTTATTTTCATCTAATTTTTTGCATACTTTAGCAACTCGCTTTGATGCCGTTCTAATTTAATCTGGGTAAGGGACACGCATCATAACCTTAACTTCGCAAAAACAATATGAGGTCAATTTTAAGTATTAAGGCTCAAAGGCGTATTATGCATAAATGAATGCGATAATAATACACCTGCTGTGATGATTATAAAAATACCTTTCACTAAAGTAACGGATAGTTTTTCTATTTCTACTCTTAATAGATTTCCATAATGTAATTAATTTTATGTACATTTTTTTTATTATAAAAAGTGCATTAAATAGAAAAAAATGATTTATATTAACGCTTGAATGTAACATGCTTCGCTCCTCTACAATGTATGCATAAGGAAATGAATATAAAGTAATAATAATTCATTCGATTGATCTGTGAAAATTTTCATAACAACATGATAAATTTCTTCTTCTACTTCTATTACTGATTACTTAAGAGTAAAAGGGAAAACATTTTCAAAAGATAAAAAGAATACAAGCTGCGGAAATGTATTATGTTTCCCCAATATTTGCAAAGCTTTTACATTATGAATCAGAAAAGAAAAAAAGGTAAACACATTTATGTTCATCACTAAAGTGAAAAATACATAAACAGTAGCATCGACGCGCCGCGATCTCAAGCGGCAAGAGAGGATTATGAATATGAATTATGGAATGGTCTATGAATGCGAGCATAATGAGCAGGAGGAATATATGAAAAAGCAATGATGTGATATTCTTATAGTGTAAATAAGGACTGGTTGAAGGAAGGCGCGCTTATACCAATACCGACAATAACCTATGTAATCAATCTAATATGGAAATTACATAGATACTAAAGTACTCTTGTTGACTTTTAAGAAATTTAAAGCAGTGCGAAACGTAATAAAGACCAAAAAATTTGGTTCCAAGTAGAAAAGGAAAGCTGTAAAGTGGAAATTAATTTGAAGATCGGAACATACAATTGAAGGAAAATCAAACGGAATAGACAGCTAGGACACAAGCTAAGCACAAACACTGCTAAGTTGAGTCCCAACATACACAACAATAGTATCTCGCAGTGCTTCGCTCAGGCGATGTCTAACGAAGCATAAAGTGCAGTATCGGCAAATTTATTATATTTTCATAATGTTAAGTATAGTGTGTTCAAGTTTCTCTGTTAAAATGATAATCTGTTCAAGTATCTCTGTTAAAAATGATAATCTGTTCAAGTTTCTCTGTTAAGCCGAAAAAACAAGAAGTGTGGCAAAGTGCAAACCAATAAGAAGAAGAAACTATGGGAAATCGATACGAAATCTGTATGAAAAGTGCACACTTTCTAATAACTTGATTGCGCGATAAACAGCAAACCTCGAGTACCAAATGCGAATATTTTTATTGTTACCGCAATTTTTGGTAAAGACCGTGCCTCCGCGGACTCACGACACATATGGTAGCAAAAATTTGTGTCTTCGCTGAAACTTTCGCCTTAATGCTAGTTCCAGTTAGATTCTTTATAAGATCAGGCACTGATAGTCTGTCTGTGTTTTGAAATCACCGAAAAGAACCGTATGCAACTATTCCTTCTTTAATCAGTACACTGTAAACAAAATGAATGGGTGCATGGGTTTTTTTAGTATTCCTATAAATTAAAATTGATTCGTTTGAAAATGTAAAAAAGTCTATGTCAACTTATTATATCACCTTATATATATATATATATTTTTCGCAGGAAGGAAAAAGCCTGTATATGAATTTGTTAAAAAGAAAGACAGCAGAGATAACGAAGAAAGACGAAAGAAGAATGGAGCACAGTTTTGTTGGGTTCAAAATTTGTGAAATTCAATTAATATTAAATCAACAGTGTACGCCTGACCTTTAAATTGAAAGAGGGCAGAAATTAAAAGAGCAAACACTTAAGAACCACTACAATAAACGACACTGCAAAACGAATTCCGAAAACTGACAACAACCCATTCAACTACACTAACGACGTCACTTACATATTTCATTCTATTTGTGCTGTTTTAAGATTTTAGAGACGAAACTTTCATTCATAAACAAATAAACTTGAAATGGAAGAAACAAAAG
>CCAG010008778.1:0-34500 GCA_001077435.1 Glossina morsitans morsitans | reverse complement strand
CCCTAGAAACCTTTGATTTAAAACTTGTGCATATATTTCGCAAGGCCATCTAAATAGGGTATAAACAGTTTTCATCAACTAACTGATAGGTCAACAATTAGCAAAACGCTTACAAGTACTATGCACCTACAAGAGGTCTTGGGACATTCCCTGTAAGGCATATAAAAATTTCGTTCGCGATTATTATAACTGAGAGAACTGAAGGTCACGTTTGCAAAAAAGAAAAATTATAAATTTGCTGGTGTCTTCTCTACTAAATTTAAATACAAAGGTGTCTTTAATTTTGAAAAACCAAGTATTCTCATTACTTACATATTATCGATATTGATTGAAAATTTGCCATCAATGGTCGGTGATTATAATGCCTTCACGGTTTATGGGAAGGAGGTTTACTATACCGGTTCCAAATAATATTCAGGGATATAAATGAGAACCGAATAAAGTTGCATTTTTGATCATAAGATGAGATTGTGAAACGACATAAATACGTCTCTCTGTCCGTCTGTCCTCGTATAGTCTTAGGTCACTAAAATTCAACAATGAATCGGTCCTCTGTACCTTCTTCACTATTATGAAATTGAAAATTAATAAAAATTACTTGTCAAAGTGTAAATAAATATTTGTTTGTCTAGTTGTGTGTTGTGTGTTTGCAAACCAAACCCCTTTACAACTATCGAGGTGGTGAGTATGTAAAATTCGCCCAAAAGGCGAATAGAATCTTCTAACTTGTTAATAATAAGAAGCTTTACATACATATTCTAAATGTCAGTTTATATCGAGAAAAAAAAAAAAAACAAAAAACGAAGGAGAAGAAACCCAACAAATTGTTTTCCTTTAATTTAGAAAACATAACATATATATATATATATATATATCGCCAACCAAATATATATTTTTCCTTTTAATCGCATTTAAAATATCGTAAAACGTCCAAATTTTGTAGTGTGTTATTACGTATACTTCTATATATGCATATATATGTATATATATATATATATATATATATATATATATGCGTACGTATCTTCGCAATGCCTGAGAAGTATTATTAAATGGCGGACAATGTTAATAAAACTGTAAAAAAGAAAGAAGAAAAATAAAAATAATAAAAATAATTTAAAAACAAAAAATTGTAAACAACTACGAGCAAAGCATATGTAGAGTGTACACAGAGCTTATAATAAATCAAATGATGATCATATGATGATAAAGCAGCGTAATTAAATCAATTAATCAATCAATATTATTATGAATGCGCCGTTGTAAAAATGAGCAGAAGCAATGTTTCTATTTAGTGTTTTTCATCTTTTCTTTCTTCTATTTAATCTTTATTGTAATAATTATTGTATATTTTGCAATTATATGTAGAAAAGTTTATATATATGCATACATACACACAAATATGCAGCTCTTTACTGGAAAAGTATGAGTTATCTTAAAGACGATAAAATGGAAAGAAATTGTGCGTGTGTGTGCCTGAATTCATAACGTGCTAATATTAATTCCCTTTGCTTGGGGATAAATTTTGTCTTCTTGAAGGCGTAAGCTAAATTGTCAAATATATACACTAGTAAAGAGCAAAAGGGAATTCATAACGAAAAGCTCTTTATTGCTTAAAGCCAAAGATGGCGTGATGCTTACGAAATAAGAAAGTACATATGTAAAATGATTGTTTGACTTGTAACGTTAAAAAAAATAAATAAATAAAAAACAAGCATCAGAGACCTTACAAGCTGCCAACTCAACTAGCGCAGGCAATTTGGACATGTTCATCTGTCCATCCGTCCGTCCATCTTCCGCCTTCGTTTATTTATTATTAATTGCCTTGATTTTACAAAGAATGATTTCAAGAAGTTCGAACTTGCAAAAAAAAAAATTCAATCACCTGTCAAGAAACACGTCCTCATAATATAGAAATAAGAATCTGAAGCAAAATATTTCGGTCAATATTCTGCAATCCAAAAAAAAGGATATTTATTTCATATCTGATTTGATTGATTATACATTATAATTACCTAAAATTTTATATTCAGATCGGCTTATGGAAGCGTTGATAAGGGGGATACCCATCATCTCAAACCAATTTGTTAATTGTAGGCATATCAGCAGGATGAATCTCTTTCACACCAATTATGTATGCGGAAAATTCTTCATGTTTTGGTTTCAAAAGAGTATTTGCTATGGATTACGAGTCCCAACTTTCTGTCTGTTGTACGATGTAAATGCGGTTCGGGATTATTGGATCTATTACAAAACATTGATCACCTTACTCATGCTAGAACATCATTCTTCGCGTTGAACTGGATCATATTGTAAGACGATGATTAGATGAACCCACGGTCGAAAAAACGCACTGACGAACAGAAAGCGACTTACAATTATGAAGAATATATGTCATCTTTCCTAGATACTGTTAAATATTATACGCGGAAAGACAAGTTTACTTCGTCGTTTTGTGATGAGTGCAAGGCGAGTGTTTAGGGTACTAAATTTTACATTATCAACCGATGAGCAGGTGAAACGAGCCAAACTTTTCAATCTTTTTGTAATGGACAAAAAAGCGTTTATTCAATAGATCCCAAACCATACACTTATTTATCACTATAGCCCGAATCTGAGATCTTATAGCCATGATTGTTTTTACTTCTATACATCTTTGGATAATTGAAAGTAATGCAAATTGAAATGAAATCTAGTTAGAGCTTGACTCATATATATATAGTGTCTACACGATCCAAAATTACTATGAAAAGCTCTAGAAAGCGTAAATTGGAAATGCTTAAGATTGGCGTATTCAGGCACAAAACCTTTACAAAATTTACGAGGATAACAAATCTTTGTGACAATAAGTCAAAATTATTGTAATTGACGGTTTGAGATGGCAGATATGCAGGACTCCCCTTAACGCATGTACTGCTTGCTTCTTTTTTTATCTTTTCAATATTTGATTAGACAACATTTGCTTATTTTACGGCATTATAAAATATTTGTTATCATTACGCTATCTTAACATAAGTTCTCCTGCCAAATAATTACATAATTATAATCTTGAAAAAAAAAAAATAAGAGAAAATTAAAATCGTACTCACAAATATTACGCAAAATTATCTCTACTTGTGAACATAATTATATATATATATACTTTCTTATATATTTTTTTTAAATCGTTATAAACTTATTATCACCTATTTATTATCATATACACATCACGCACATATTTATTATAACATATTTATTATTATTAACGATTACCAAGAAACAAGATATAGATGAGAAAAATGTTATCGTTAAAAACAAAAACAAAACAAAAAGAAATGAATTCGCTTAAATAATGAAACGATAATGAAATTATTCAAAGTATTTAATTATTTATTCACAAAAATACTACTCATATTACTCTCTTGTTTTGCTTTATTCTAAATATTTATCGTAGACACTAAAACCAATGTAAGTTACGATGCAATATTTTAACTAAATATCTCACAATTATATTTAATTTATTTCATTTTTATTCAAGAAAAAACAAAAACAAACAAATAAATTTCAATTTACAAAACCTGTCATTTCAATAAAACAAAAATCAATTCAATGTAAATACACTGAGAAAAAACTGAAAGGAAAAAAATTCAAAGCTTGATATTAATAAAAATCTCTGATGAAATTCAAATATCAATTGTTTTATTCATCAAAAGATTAAAATAAGATGCGATCTTTGACGATGATATCTTTGGTATCAGAATTGACCATATGTCAAGTAATTAATTAAAATTCACGATTAACTAATGAAAGTAAGCAGCAGAAGCTGTGACGACTGCACTATTGTATTCACATGTTCACTCGACTTGTTTCTTCGTGACCCGGGTTTCTCTGCGACGTTCGCTACCAGCTTTCTGCTGTTTACTGCGTCCTCCCTCTAGGCAACCGCACTTTACGCACATAACGCATCCCCAGAAACGTCATTTTGTTCATTTCATTGTAAAAGTTTACATAAGAAAGTTTTCTTATATTTTGTCGATAAACTCTGTTATAGATTTTTTTGGCAAAAAATAAAACACACACGGCACTAGCTTTACAAAACATTGGTTTCCATCTCTGCATATATAATTCTGGCACTCTTTGGTAAGTAAAGACTACCACCTAACTTATTATCATTTAAAATATATTACTAGAGGACGCTGTAAAGTACAACTTTACATTATCAATAGTAAGAAAGAAGTCTAAACATTTAACTAAACTAAATAATAATATGTGATAAAAAGCAAGTAGAAGAAGATTTGGGCCAATAGCATGTAATTTTTCTTTTCGAATATAAATATTTATAACTTTATTATAACTTTTTAAAGTAAGATATGTTTACAAAAAACAATGTTTTATTCATTGTTTTTTTCTTGCTTGTTTTGCTTTTATTAGTTAGAAAAATAATGGAGAAAAAAATTAACCAGTCAAGAACAAGTGTTTGTTTGTTGTTATATCAATTATTACAAAAAAACTAAAACTGCATTTGATAACATGATTTAATTAAAAAATCAATGACTAGCACCATAATAATATAATTACGCGCCAGTGTTACATAGAAGCGCAGCATAGCATTCTCCCTTTAAAAGCCTCAACCAAATTGCAACCAAAAAATGTTATGGTAATGCGCGCGGCAGCATCTCCACCAGTTCCTAATTCAAATGCTCATAATGTCGACGGTTCTACCGTACAAGGAGACATTTGGCGCAGACAGTCTTCTCGTAGCGCTTGGGGAAAAGCTTGACAATTCTAGAAAACATGTTTTTATGCAGATAAGATTATAAATAAAATTCGAGACAAGCACCTCGAAAAATGTCTAGACAAATGCTTGCACAACTCGCTTACATTTTATGTTAAACAAATAATACATTTTTCATCGGGGCAGCACCATCCAAAAACCAATTTATCGAAGGCGTAAACCGCAAATTTGTGCACAAATACATTGAAGGGAAAACCATAATCTATGTATATTATATTTATACATATAGATATATATATAGGATGCAGAAGGACTTTGGAAGAGGGGAAGACAGTTTTTTAGAAATTTCTTCACCTAGGATCGAAAGTTATAGACGAAAATTTTAACAAATTCTTGTTTTTTTCAATGGTTTCAGTGGTTCTAGTGAAGAGGTCTGTGAAGAGGTCACGCCAATTTTTGAACTACGTATTTGTTACCGATCAGAAAATGTGTGTGCTAAGTCTCAGAGCCCTCTCTCTATTTTCGCACGATGATATGATTTGCAAAATGTATCCGTCGTATTGAAGGGTTTCAGTAAAAGTAGCAAAATGAGTGTATGCCAGGCAACAAGAGTTGACATATATATGTGTGCTGAATTAAATCATTAAAAACGAATTATATCATCTATGCATATCCACTTCCTTATGCAGAATTTTTGAACTGGAAATCACAAACCCTTCAGATTGATGGCTGCGGCAAATCTAATACTGATACTGATAATGCAATGAGAAATTGACAAATTAGTATAACGGTACGATTTTAATGGAGTACTTCTTACATGTCTTTATGAATCTGCTTTTATTCATAATGCTTTTAATAATTATTGTAATGGTTTTGTCTCTTTCTAATCTATCGAAGCAAAAACCCAAAGGAGGAAAAAAATTGCCGAATATTATATGTGTTGCTCGTTGGAGGTGCTCTTTAAAATTAAATATTATGTAAAATTCGATTCATAACACTGTCAATTACAAAAGGAGAATAATTGGAGTAATGGAATCGTTTGAATAATGCATTGTCTGTCTGTCGGCCCGACGGTTTTTAATTTGTGTTTTGATTCCAACTTAGTTTTTACTGTCTGCTTCATTTAATATAAACATAAATAAAAAGCAAAAAATTCTCAAATATAACTAAACTCTATTTTATGATGCCTACTGTACAGTTAGACCTTGATGATATATTTGGAAGCTAACTAATCGAAAATGAATCCACTGCACAAAACTCTATAGAAACTCCTATTGATAAACATATTCTGTTGTTATACAAAAATCATAAGAACCTTTGCTTTAAATTTATTTATTTACAATAGTGAACTGGGTTCGGTCGTCATTATACGTTGTTCGTGCAAGTATAACTTAAAGTAGGGTTCAAATTCACGCCAAATTATTTTCATCTATCAGTCTTTCTTAATGATATTCTCAATACTAAAAGCTATTAAGTGTTTTGAGCCATTCGTTGAGCAATTTTTCGTTGCGAAGGAGTCCTCATTATCGGTTCTAGTCAAGGTAGCGTACTTTGTTGAGTTTGTGGGTGAAGTGAAAGCTGTGAATGGTTGTGTTAGATGATTCTCGTTGCTAGAACTGGTGCTGCTATTTGATAAAGTATCCACCGAATAATCCAATGAATCAGCTTCAGTTGATTCAGGAGGAGCATTGAAAAAGGAGCACTTATTAGCAGCAGAAGTTGTTGTTTTTGTTGTTGTTGTTGCTGTCACCTTGAACTCTTCGCTCGTTTGTGAACACGGCATAGCACTGCTACGGAATAGCACATTTAACGGGGCCAATGAAGCCAAATATTGGCGATGAATTTCAGTTATACGATCTGAATAGTTGAGAGTTGATGCTGATGAGTTGTTAAGATTAAAAATCGAATTCATGCTTGCTGAACGTTCGCCATTGTTAGGCTGTACTGACGCCTGGAAAATATCAAATTTATTTGATTGAATCGTTTAAACTTTTGTTGCGTTACACTATACCTTTAGAGATTCCCCAAGCAATGTACCAGTTTTTAGGCATTGCCTTTGTCGGCGCGTTCGCCGGCGTCTGTAATTGCCCTGTTCGAACATATCATTTGCCGATGCATCTAGCATCCAATAACTGCCTTTGCCGGCGCTTTCATTATTCTCGTCGACTATGTTCTTGTCACGTGGCACCTTAATGAAAAAATCATTCAACGACAGATTGTGTCGTATTGAATTTTGCCAACCTGACTTGCCCTGCCGATAGTAAGGAAATCTGAAAACAGAAATGTTGAATTTTTATTGATTTGAAATCTTGAAATGTTGCTTTAAGGCTTTCTGAGAAAACATGTACAGCGCTTTTGTGAATGGACCAAAATAGGTATGACCATCTACTTGTCCATATATCATCTGTCTGTCTGTTTTTATTTACCATGTCTGTTATATTTAATGCAGTTTGTAAGAAATTTTTTCGATGTTTTTAGGGTCAAAAACGAATTTACTTGAAAATGGATTGGATCGGATCGTTTTTACGATCGCTCCTTAATATGAAGTCCTATTTTAGGTATACTGAGTCAATATTTGTAATTTGGTTGGGATGAAGCCATTTTTTGAATCTTTTCTCATATAAAAGTTTTTGCAAAATATAAAAATTGGTAGGCAAAGAAGGTTTAACTTTTAGTACTTTATGATGAGAATTGATTCAGAATATTGATTTGGTACACAAGTTAATTGCGCCAAATTTGGGTTATATATTGTAAATATATTTATTGGACTCTCCCGGATACTTTGTGAAAAATAAGACTTTACACAACGAACAACTCCTTTTGTCCATAAACGAAAATAGTTTCATAAAAACTATTTTACGCACAAAGTATGTATACTTTTGATCAGCATCGAATTCTGAATCGATTTAAGCATGCCTGTCTGTCCATCTGTACAATGTCTGTTCTAGACATTCTTCCGGCAACAAACATGAGCTATCGACTTCATATTCAATAGAAACATTGGAAGTTCTTACATCCAGGTTGGCATTGAAAAAAGGCCAAATTGGTCGAAGGATACACTTATATTATCACTTAAAGTGAGAGCACCCCTGCTTTGGAAAGGAATAGAAAAACTATTGGTCTTTTCATAACTATATAGATAAATTCATAAAGAAAAGCAGATACATTTTTGAAAACTTGAACGAATATTCTATGGGCGATACTGTAGCAAATTTTAATTCTTTTCTGTACTTCCATAACGCGCAGAAGTAAGCTTCTAAAAGCCCATCAAGTGAATAAATCACTGGCCAGTTTCGAATTCGGAATGCATGTAAGCATGTCCCACCCAATATTACCAAATATGAAGAAGTATTTTTTTCCTTTTTTCTTTGTTGGTGATGGGTATAAAAGATTCACTGCCGACCGAACGTAATTTTCTTAATTGTTCGATTTATTTCGATACTTTACTCAGCCGTCGTAAGAAGATAAAATTTGAATTATTCCTACTCAATGAGGAGAATACCCAAATACTTTGGGCCAAGTGTGTTCATTTTTAGGATCCTTTCTTATACAAGAGCTTTGGCGAAAGGTAACGGCTTACAAACGGCTTGGGACAAAAAGTTATCTTGTAATAATTAATCTTTTGAACTTTTTATGACAAGTATACCTGTCAGTGAGACGAAGAAAACAAACGTTAACGAATACATATATTTTATTTTCTTGAAGAAGAACAACTGAAGACATTTCAAAATATATATGTGCCTCAATGAAAGCTATGAAAGAACCTATCTGCGCGTGAAACGCAAACTGAGAAAGTCTCTGTTTCCATAAAGAAACGTAAATGCACTGTTCGCTTATTACTCGTAAACTATACGATAAAATGTATACATGGCATGTTGGTATGTTCGATAAGTGACTTTACAATAACGGTACGAAAATGGAACACATCTCCCAACACCTTCATTAATTATAGGTGATCGAAAGGTTAATCTCTCCTTCTAGGAACGAAGTTTCGGAGACACTATAAACTGTATATACTCTTAAGCAGTAAAAATCTCTGAATTGATGTAAGGATGTTTGCTTGCCCCCTTAATGCATCCACGTTTGTCCGTATGTCCATAATAATTAAACATTTAAAGTATCAATGGCAAACTCATAGGTACGAAGAACAGACGCTTGATAAAGAAATTAACTATTTTAAGGTTGGAGTTCACGTTTTGGAATTGCTTTCACATAAAAAGTCATTTTACATGCGGATAAACTTCCCGATTTTTATTAAAATTCTCGCCTACTCTAGTAGCCGAAATGTTCTTCTCTTCTAAAACGCGAGAATCATCTACACACTACCTACTTACGAGGCTCACCTGCATATGCCATGGAGTCATATATATATACATATGTAGGATTGCCGACATAGATGGATCTTAGCTCTATTTTGTCCTCATGTACTGTACACACGAATACTTATTTATGTATACAAATTTCGATAAAGTGAAATAAACGACGTGAATGTCATGGTTTATTAAAGCTTTTCTTCGTTTTGACACAAATTACTCGTATGCATTAAAAAATTCGATGAAAACTGAATATAAAACTTGTATCATTTGTTTTTGTAAAGGTTGTCGAATGTAATAGGAAACACTTTGTCTGCTTACATCATTTATTCTTTTCACATTTTTGTCCAACACAAGAGCATTTAATAAAAAAAAAAAGGAAAAAACGAAAGCGAAATTGACAATTATCCACGATAATTAAGAAACATGAACAGAACGCATTGTAGGGGATAATCATCAAAATAGCTTTCACTGCCGCCGCTCTTCTCTATCAATTTTGTACTTACTTATCCATAATGAATTTGTATATTCCACTTAAAGTTAATCGTTGATTTGGAGCGCTGCTTATGGCCATGGCGATTAAAGCAATATAGGAAAACGGCGGCTTTTCGGCGCGTTGAGTATTTTGCAGAAAAGAGAACGGGTAAGACCAAAAGTTATTCGATATACCGATTAAAGGATGTACCGGCGAGTAAAAGTAAAAGTTTCGTGTTACCGACGGCATATTATCCGATAAAATATCTGATATTAAAGCATTGCTGTTAGAGGAATCCATATATTCGGACGTTTTCACTGTATGTTGATCAGATAATTGTGATAAATTTAAATTATATGAAGAACTCAGCATATCTAATATTTAATAGTTGAACTTGATTTTTGCTTTTAGGCTTAATAATTCCAAATGAAATTCTTTTTAAGAGTGATGTGTTACACGTTTGATGTCAACCGAAACAATGATTTCACTTAAAACAAATACAAAATTTCCTTTTTTTTTTATTTAAAGCTATCTTTACATAAATTAGCGTAAAATAGATCGATCGATTTGGTTGAATGTGCATGCGTTCTCGTCAGAGTCTCTGTCAATGAAGGTGTTGCTGCGCCCATACTCTTCTCTCTTGGAGGATATAAGTATATTGTTATGATGTTTGCAAGCGAAAGCCTCACGTATGCCTGCGATGCTCGGCAGATCAATGTACGCGCCGTTACAAAGAAATTATAACGGTTTCTTTAGATGATCTCGTTAATGATACGAGATACGAGAACATGCAACAATAATCAATAGTATTGTAATAATATATGTATAAATGTGCGTACGTATACGAAAGTAAAAGAGAGCGAGGCCGAGAGCGAAAGCGAGAGCGAGAGCGATAGCGAGAACGAGAACGAGAGCTATAAGGAGATAGACTAAATAAAAAGTCCTATGTTAGGCTAAACAGAGTTTTCCTTTATCACGCTACAATTTAATGAGCTGAAAATGTGAATCGTTAAACTGTTTTACGCTTTTCTTTGCCTATAGATATATATACACATATATCCACATGTACTGTGTTTGTTTATTATGTGCATTGAATCTCTTCAGTTTTCCCATCGAAGTTTCCCTAACTGTAATTTAGATTTAAATGAAAGGTTTTCGTAGAACGTGATCGCATCCAGAAATCGTAAATATTCGAATGTGTTTACTTTTATTTTGCTCTTGCTCTTGCTCTTGCTTTTGCTTTTACTCTTTCCTTCCCCTTTGGCGATTAGCCTGTTTCGATTAATTCCCTTGAGTTTTTTTCCCCTCCCCCTGCAGGTGTGCAGGTGTAGGTTTCGTTGCATGTCGTCTTTAGCTAATCAACCGTTATTTCAATTGCCTGCTTGGCCACCGTGTGGCGAAATCAATAAATATTTTTCATAAATGTGCAGAGGAGAACGCCAAGTTGTCCATATTTATAGGTTGTTCACGGTGCGGTTCTAACTTAATGTTACTTTTTTAAAGGCTGTGTTGTTGTGTTATTTTCTTCTTCTTTTTATTATCATTATTATTGTTTTTCGGTAGCTTTTGGTTTCTGTATAAGATATTCGTTGGTGGTAGAAACGTCGATCTTGTCGGCTCATGTAAATATTTTGAAATTGCAAAACATTTTATATCTGTAAACAAATAAATGAAATAATTGATTTTTATTGGAAAAACAACGATAGTTGTTTTACTTTGCGATGATTGCGTTGTTTGCGTTCTTGAGGTGTTTATGATTCCCAAACCACATCAAAGTAAATTCATGCTTTTTCTTTTCAGATTTGAAAAAGTAATTAAATCGGAATTAATACAATTGTTCAGAGGCGGTTGAAACAAGATGAAAGAAGATAACCGAACAATTACGATAGATATAAGAGAAAGAGAAAAGCAATGATGAGGAGATGATATCCGCTTACTTAATCCATATCTTCTCTTATCCATTATCTACATAACGACGGATACTTAAGGAGCTCACGCTACTATATATTACAGATAGGTTCGATATGCATCCTTCCTAACCTTAAAGTTTGACTATACACAGTGCATGTGCATACGGATATGTTTATCTGAAAGCGAATATAAATTCGTGCATACATAAATATAAACTACGATCGGTTTTAAATACCAAACCAAACCCCATTTATATTATTCCAAATTACGATTTAGTACAGCCAGCGCAGAGTATATATCACACGTGGGATAATAATTCTCAGGAGTAAGTAAAAAATATATATATACATATTTTGTTTTTTGAAAAATTCTCTAATGCGTTTTCTTAAACCACTTCCCGCAATAAGCTCATCATTTGATCCAAATCTAATTCTTCGGAGCATCGCTTGGTACTACATCAAGCGGATGAGGCAGCAATTCGAATTTCAGTTCATGCAGTTTTGCCATTGAAACTGTGGGCTGGCGACACGTTATGTTGTGTTAGTGTAACAATCCCTTTTCTTTTTTCTTAATTTTGTGCGACTGTTTTTAACAATTCATTCGTAAATGCCCTACTCATGCTTTCCTTTTTGATAGGTTTGGAAATATTGCACGGTTTGCTTTCAGTGTATTGCCGATTCGCTGCAGGTGTGGCGGGGCCCCGTGTCTCGTGCTGTCTCGTCTCCCTTGCTAACAAACAGTAACTCGAATCAATGAAACTTTTAGGTTTTCTTCCACCGTACCCAAGTTAGGAAAGTAACATTTTCGCGTACAAATTGCCATGGGAAACAATTCATATCAGTTCTTTTGGATGTGCCAGTTCCGTTGAATCTTTATCCGTGTGGTCGCGTTTGAAATAAGAAAGCCTTCGACAGATTATTATTTTCGCAGACGAAAAGTTGTCATAGCACTGCCAAATCAATGTTAATTTGAACGGCGTTTTTTCCCATCAAACTATTCGAACTTTCTCCTTTTCTTGTTTTGAAAATGACGAAAGTAGCGACACAGGAAGCGTTGTAAGATTTTCGCGTAAATAAATGATCGAAATGATGTGAAATTTTGACTGGCATCGCCTTTGACACAAAATTTTATATTGCAGGAATTACTTGTGGGGCTTAACTACTGTGTACGTACAGGCACATATAGGCACATATATAAAAGTTGTCGTTTTTTCTTAAGTTTGCTTCATTTCCTCATGTGTTCTATGGATATACTATTCATAATTTCGGACAAAAATGTTTCAACATATCAACCAACTTTTCCTATTTTTAATTTCCGTGCCTATTCACATATGAAGAAAGGACAACAGATTGACTTGTGGAAACTTATGGAATATGACGAAGTTGACTCAGATAGACCCTCATGCTGATTATCATTATATATATATTTTTGAGAGCATTCTTTACAGCATGATTAGTTGTGATTGTCGTACAGGAAACCGCACATTAGTATTCCACTGTTCTCTGGTGGAGCATCTGAGCCCGAAAATGTGCTGAGCTCAAGAAAATAAATAAAATCAAGTTGTCACCAATGTCGATTTATATGAATGGGAATTGTGGCTTCAAAATAAACATTTTAGCAGTTAGTGTATAAAGGGTCGACACGGTTTTCGCGAACTAATCTTTTATAAAGTCATTCAGCTAGACCGTTTGTCAAGCCAGTTTAACTGAATGGATCGTGATAGGAATCTTTGAAATGAATTGAAAAGAATTTTATCGTACTTAGGCCTAAATACTACGTCTGATAGGTAGATAATCCTAGAAGACCTAGCTGCAGCAAATTGGTAAATTAAACTTTATTATAGATCTCGGACCACTCTTTCGCAATTATCTTAACTGGAGTTAATTGGCTAGCAGAAGAAAAATCTGCCGTTGTGTGACATAGTTCAGTTAATTTAAGTTTCGAACATCATTTATTGTTTATTAATTGTATGGTTTAAAAATACATTATCAACCGAACTAAAGCACATCTTATAATTTAACGAAAATTTCAACAATTTCATTATATTGGATGCTGCCCAAAAAATCCACTGCTGAGTTTAAAATACAATTTTAAATAAATAACAAAACTATTTTCATAAATAAATCTTCACATACTCTTACGTATTATATATATATATATATAGATAGAGAAAATCTCGACACAACAAAAAGCCAATAAATTTTAAATAGATGTATGTAATATATCGCATATTAACGATGCAGTGTTAAATAAAGTGGGCGTATAAATGGCAGACCCGTCAAAGAGATCAAGCTATACAAGAAAATCTCTCTCGCTCTATCTTAAACACTAAAAGCAAGACGGTGTGCTGCTATTGTCATAACGTTTGTAAAGCATCGTCACAGATCTTAAATCAACATATATTTTGTAGCCATAGGACATGCATACATAAATATATGAGTGCATGCATTCTTATGTGAGTTTCACTCCTTGTCTTATTTGTCTGCTTTAAGACGCATAGTTGTTGTAATTAAAGGGAATTTATTTTTTCCTCTTTCTACAATGCAGCTTTCATTCGTTTAACGACTGAAACCTTCAGACGAGTTTAAAAAAAAAGAGAAACTGTTTCGAGAAGAACTTCAAAATCTTCTGCACCTATATAGCGAGCACAGGCGCACAGCAAAAGGTGTCTCTAATGGATAACATGGACTGTGTCTAACGTTATGTAAAATATAAAACGAGAAGTTTGGCTTACTTCTTATTCTAATTCCTTGAATGAATGAATTTGCTTAGAAAGGTTGCCTGTAAGGCTTTCGATACCTTACAATGGCTGATAAAACGAGATGAACGAGAGTGAGAAGGACAAAGATTTTGTATATTAAATAATCGAGAGAGCACGCGAAAATGCCCGAGAGGGAGGGGAAGAGAGCGGAGAATCACTTACGATCTGCTTTATTTGGAGAAATGGGTGTTCCGGCATTATGACCAATTAGAAGCGAGAATATCAAATTCTTCGCAGAGTTCGTTTCTGTTCCTTATTTTGTTGCGTACATTTTTCTCGCGATTATAGCTGTTTCTTCTTTTCATTTGTTTTAATAATCATGTTAAAGCAACAAAAATCGAGAATTTAATTCCCATCAAAATTTGAAAAAATAAAATAAATATTGAATTTTCAGGAGATTATAATTAATTTTTTTATTTTGCTTCTTTTACAATATTTATTTATTTACGATGTAACTTTCTATTCGACAAATTTAAAAAATAATCATTAAAATCTTATATGCAAATTTAGTAGATCATCTTAATTAAATTTAATTTTCAATTTATAAAATTTGTAACTACTATTCGTTTTAGACGACCATATTTCTCCGTTCAGGGACGAGAGCGTGCAAGGAGATGACTTAGGACTTTGGCGACATGTCTGATGGTATTTTCCTAAATTACAACTGGAATATTTAAGCTCCCAAGATTTGTTCGCATTGGTTTTGTTCCCACGGGCACCAATTCTTACACGCAAGATCTTTGATTGACTTTTTTCCAACGTAGCTATGTTGCATGTCTATCATATGCTACTCTGCAAAATTTAATTCGGCAGGAACGTGCAGGCTCAATAATAGCATTGTGTTGCAGAGTGCTTTGTTATCAAGACTTAGTGTTAAGTTTGAATGTAAAAGTCAGCTTCGTTTTCGGTTTTGTTTGAGTTAACTTGGTACTTATATGGTGAGCCCACGTGAGGCGACGATCGAAGTGAACTCCTAAGTATTGGACGTGAGTTCACTGGAGTATTGCCACGCTATGGACTGTCACTGAACCACACTATTTCACTTCTAGTGGTAAAAGTACTATGCACTTGTTTTGTAGGGTCAATGCTTATTATCTATTTTTGTAGCCCCTGCTCTAAGATGATTATATGGTTTTGAGCTTGTCTTGTAGGTACAATGGGATGGATATGTGGGGTGCGTGCCTCTAATTGCGGCGGTGGCCGCCAGGTCCGCTGTGTCCAAAAGATAGAGAATAGAACTTAATGTGCTGCTTGGAAGAATGTCTGCTAAAATCTTTCTAGTTTTAGACATTCATTAAATTCATTAATGCATAGGAGCAACTAGTGAGTTAATTTTCTTATAAATAAATAAATGGTAATTCATGATAAATTTTATGTAAGAGTCCCCCGTCCTACACTTTGTCGAATACTTGAGATATGTGAATAAAATTGCCAAGCAGTGCTATTTTGTCTTACAATTACCGCTAATTAACATAGTTATTGTTACAATATGTGAGCAACACTCCTTAGTTTATCTAATATTTATAATATAACTAATTATGGTAAATAGATGCTTAGACACGGGATAATGAGTCAAAGAATAATGCGTAAAATGAGCGAAGACAGAAAGGTACAATCGATAAATAGAAAAACAAGCGGCCAGAAGTGGTTATGCGATTTAGGTTTCAGTTCAGACCAAAAATGCATTTTCCGTTAAACAAATACACTATTCATCATTTTAGAATCATTTCAGAATCACTTGGCATAAAGAATTTTACACGAAGAAAATCTAGACACCCTTCTTTAATAATTCCGGATATTTTTTACACAAAATGAGATTACAGGGAACGTCATATTTAAGGCACCCTTATTTCTGCTTAAAAATAAAAACGTAAACTATGCTTGCTTTTGGAAAAGTGCATCGAACAATAACTCGTATTGCAAAGCTGGCTGAATTCTTCCCGTCTGCTTCTTTCCTTCGCTTTAATTTCAACTTTAATCGTCATACATATACATATAATAAATGAAGAGGGCAAGAAATGCTATCTTACCACAAATTTAACTTGTGTTGGTGAAGGAAGGTGACAGTTGGGCTATTGTTTAAGATACCTCAGATGCTAGCAGTCTCGGAAACGTTCTTTCAGCTTCGGGCTGACATCCGGAACAGACCGTCCTGGGCCTTTCCTAATGACTGCGATTAGCCCAAATCGCGCGATGAGTTTTTTCTCGGCGCAGAATTGCATTGCAACCGGGTGTATTACATTATTTCATTATTTATGCACCCAAAGGAAGTCCTAGGTAGAAATCGATCTTACCAGAGAGAGAAATACGTCCATACACATGTTTCTGCTATGGGCGCTGGAGAACTAATCATCTTTGGGACGCTAGCTTTGAGTTTTCCCACTGCATTCTACATCGTGTCATAAAGCGTTTCCGACGGGACCCACGTAATATACCGAGAGATATCTGTGCAATACTCAATAATGTTATTCACTGTCTTTCGAAGAAAACTCGAGAAGAGAGCAAAAATTTTAAATTCTGAATGAAGAGAAATCAACAGCCAACTGAGTGGCCACATGGCGACGAAAAGTAAAAAACTATATATTCGGGAAAAGTCGTTTTAGGATATTTGTTAGAAATTATGACAAAAAACAAGAAATTCGTTATATATTGTTTGTGTCATCAGCATAGTTGTGTCGCATAATTGTGGTAACTCAAACACATATGGATCGCTATAACACAAGAATATTATTCCACGAGCGACAGTAAACTGTCTGTGGAAATTCGACTTTATTGGATAACCAATTGCTATGCGGTACAAACAGTGGACAAATAAAAGCAATCCTTTTTCAATCATGGAAAATAAGAATATCATGTGTGTGCCAAGCCCCGTCGCTATCTTGAATTACTCCCGCGATCGGCGAGTAAAAAGATGTTAGTTATTTACTTTACCGTGTTGTTTTTTATGGCACAAGGGTTGTGTTTTTTCGCTTTTTTAATAAGATTTCATTTAACTTACTTTCGACAATGTAATTGCATACAAATTAAGTCATGCTGCGACTTTGTACAGACCTTTGATGACCTCCGATGGGAGCACAAGGTAATGAATTGTCTTCTTCTTAACAATCCTCCTAATAATGCGTGTGAAAGAGGCCTGGGAGGCCTGGGAGAGAGACAGAGATAGAGCTGATGACACAAAGTAACAGAATAACGTTTTCTTAACAGTTACCATGATGTGGGTATCAAATAAAAGGGCTTAGAGAGTATGGCGTGATTGAAAAGCATAAAATAAGTCATATAAGAAACACTGTTAAGAAAAGGTTTTATTTTACTTTAACTGGAAAAAATGGCAGAAGGTAATTTCTGTCCGCATGAGTGGACGACGCAAAAAAATCTCAACTAGTAACTCAATGGTCGGGGGTTCAAATCTGAAATGCTGTAGAGTTTTTCGTAAAGTGGATAGCCATAGAAGCTAGTGCTTTAAGATTTTAGTCTTAGAATTTATTTTTCTGGCCAAATTAATTATAATAATTATTCCTATCCCAGAGTCACTTTTATGTGAAGCATTGGGACGGTTAGTAAAAATGAATTTCTGGCGCATTAAAGCCGCCTAAGCGCCCCAAGCTTTTACGCAAATTCACATGGAAGTATCTCCGTAATAAGCTTTTATTACCATTTTAAATGAAAACTTATCTCAAAACATTTTTCATATTATAATAAAAAAGAAAATAAATATAATTACATTTCAGTTTTATTTACACAAAAAAAAATTTTCATGTACAATTATCCACCGCGCGTAACACGGTCAGTTCGTAGCGTAATGCCTAGAAACCGTGTCATATGGATTTTTTTTTATATATTTGCTTAAACTAAAATATCATATACAATAACGTAATTTAAGCTTAGGGATAACGTCAAAACGATCAAAAAATGCCGTGCGCTGTGTATCGAAACCGTGTTATAATAAGATACTTTCACGTAATGTAAATTAATGGAATTTGTGTCGTGTTGTGTCAAAATCATGTTTTGCAAATATCGAGTTAAGCGGGGGGCGCCTGCATATACGTAACAGAAATTTGTATTGAAGTTAGGTTGGTCCCTGTACTGTACATTAATATATTGTCGGAACTTAATGAAAAACTTTAAAACTTTAAACTTTAAAAGTTTTCTCAAACTCGATTTATTTTTATATAGATTTAGTTAACAGCAATGGATTGGACTGATTGGAATGTGTTTATCTAAGACGTGTGGTAAATGTTAATAAACATGAAAGACTTTTCTATGGAAAAATTATAAAATGACGTGTACGCGCGTCCTCTCAAGCATTTCTCAAAGTATGCCTTTAGTATGTGTGCTATAAAGATGCCTTCTTACAACTGATGGATCGATAGACAGGTAGCACTACAGAATCATTGCAATGCTGCAGCGAGGAAGGGAAACTGAAGAAAGAGAATTTGCTCTTGTGCCTGCGCGTGTTCGTTAACTAATAAAACTAATGGGAGGAGTTACACGTATATGCAGGCGTACTGAACGTTGATTATCAAAAGCACTTATTATGCATAATTAACAATTTTGTTTAATTGAATCTAAATGTTAACTTGACATGGGTAAAATGGCCGTTTAATGCAATCTGCATATTAGCGCCGGTTTCTTGTTTTCATAGTTCATTTAATTTCATTACAATTCAATTAAAAATTACTTGCGTAAAAGTACAATAAAAACCGTATTTAAAAAAAAAAAGATATCAGATTATAGATAAACTTACCTTTACTGAAAATATACGAAGCCACAGACACACACACACACACACACACACACACACACACACACACACAGAGAGAGAGAGAGAGAGAGAGAGAGAGAGAGAGAGAGAGAGAGACCGACAAACGGACAGATAGACAGACAATCTTCCGCACCTCAGCAAGAACTTTGCGTGCTTGGGATAAATAAAATTGATTAAATTATGAAAAAAATGTACACACGAACACATTAACGTCATGTATTTATGTAAAATGACAAAAAATCAGGAAAGCGTTCATAACTCTCGGATTCAAACATTATCAGCAGTTTTTCATCTATAATATACGGAATTAATGAACATGCTCTAATTGTAATATCCTTAATTAATAGTTAATTTATATTTGTAACCAGCGGTCACTTTGGTCTTTTCGCGTTCCCTTCGGTTTGGATTTGATGGGCAAATAATAATTTCCGATCAAATCATAACTGCAACGCTGTTCAACTCACAATGCTTGAGCGTCCGTAACTTTTTATGAATTATGGATGGGGAAAGTTTATGAAAATTAAAGAAAGTCCAGAGAATAATAAAGCTAGATCAGCTCAGTTGAAAGTTGGCTGCGTTAATATCTATTCTTCATTCCTAACCACCTAAGTCACTATAAATAAAAGCCGTTCGTGGCTGACGGTATGATCAATTCTTTTGGCAATTTATTGGATGGAAATTTTTCTGCATTCTGTTGGGATATCTTTTGTGATATTTCCCTCATTCGCAGCACACTTTTCATAATTTTCTTACCAATAGTTAGGAAAGGGCCCGAACGGGTTATCTTTTTCGTAGAGAAATTCGACTGACTGAAATTTTGTCTTGTTAGCAGTTTTTTCAATCATTTAAAATTCTTTGCTGATCGATTCCTAGACCCTAGGCAAAGTTAAGATTTTTTTGACGCCGGTGTTAATTAGCTTTTGTTGAAACTTGGGCATCTGTGCGAAGTGATCGAGGTTGTCATTTGGTTTTGAACACTTATTGTGCGTCTAAGTGGAGTGCCTTTTTATACCCATCACCGAAGGATAAGAGTTGTATTAAATTTGTCAAAACGTTTGCAACGTACAGAAGACAGCTTCAGAGACCCCCGCTAAGTATACACATATTCTTGATCAATGTCAAATGCTGCATTGATTTCCGTCTGTCCCTCTCTCCGTGACGCCTTCATCGTCATATAAGTTTAAAAATAAATAAACTCAGCTGTATGTTGAGATTTGTCAAAAACTGGTCATGTGAAGCTATCCCCTGCCACGAGCAGAGTATGCGTCAGTAGTTTGGTACTCAAGTTATGAATGTCATAGTGATCGAATTGACCCTGTCCAAAAATAATTCCTTATCTTTGTCTCATATGCATATTAGAATGGTCTCTCCACCTCGGTATATATATGATCAACTTTTCATAAATGAAGATTTACCCTTGGCACTATCTTTACTGTTAAGCGAATCATAAATGGAGCAACACTATCGCCAGCATTAGTTGGTGCAATTAATTTTCTTATTCCGCAAATTGAGTAGTGTATCCTTATTAATTCACTGTTTAATCGTCTCCCAACTATGAGCTGTTTAAATCCTTTCATTGTGCATTGTGCAAAAATACTAACGTGGATTATGATTTATTCATTTTTTCTGATTCGGTTAGCCGAATCGAACAGTGAGTGAGTTCAACTGTATTTTTCTTAATTAATCCTATAAATGCTCACGTAAATGTTAATTACAATATTTTATATTATTAAAGAATCAATATTGAAAGGTGTAAGTGGCTATTAAATGAGTGAAGAAAACATATTTTAACATCAAGGATAGAAAATAAAGTAAATGTTTTATGCATTCAATTGAAGTCGACCGTAAATTGACTTCAGTAAGTTTACAAGTTAAGTATGCATGTTATATTTGGACCACCCAACAATAATCCGAAGAGCAAAGTGAGGAAGCCCCCCACGGTGAAGTCGTAGCGTCATACTATTGCCTTATTTTCGTGGAATCAACTGTGTGGAGCGTATTATGAACAACCATAAAAACTATTGCAAGGAACTAATGTAATTAATCCGACCATTAATGACAGAATGGCTTAAATATCCAAAAATATATGATAAACCGTATTGTGCATAGCAATAGAGTACTGGGTGCCTTGTCTTGGCTAGACGACATTGAGTCATATGTTTATTTGTTAAATTTGTTAATTTTCTTAACCAGAACTGTCATTATAACACGATCACATGAATGTTCACTGCACTCGTCCAAGCATATCAAAGGCACTTCAGTAAGAATAAGCTGATAGTTCAGAATGTTAGACTAAAACAATTGAGATATATATGTATATATATATATATATATATACATGCGCTTCTGATTGGTACTTGTTTTGAAAAACACTTTTTTTAAGAAATGAAAACATTATAGTCGATCAAAGATGGCCATTGAATGCCGCACAACATTTCGCCCAACGCAGTTCTTCATTTATCGTTGTGATAAAATGTCAAAAACTATACTTTGCTCTCATATAAAGGTATATTTTTCATTTTTTTCGCATAAGTAGGCGACTAGGTAAGAATCACGACTATCAAGTAAGGGTTCACAGATTCAAAACCCATTACGGTGGAACTTATTTTAACCTTGGCCGTAGTGTGTGCTTAGTTGGTAAACGCTTCGACCAAATTTTCTAGCTCTTTTCGTTTTCTCAGATCTTTCGGAATGTCACCATGTGATGTTGCACGAATACAGGACGTCTCCTGAGTAATAGGACATCTTAGGTAAAAGAAAAAATAATTTTCATTGGGAATCTTTATTTCACATAACGTGCATCTGACATGGTCCAAACTCAGCAAAATTAGTTTTGATATTAAAATTCTTATCATTCCCATAACTTTGTCATAAAGTACAAATACTTTGCTGTCTTATAAAGGCTTACTTTCTATAAGAACTCTTGGACGGCCTAGGCGGTGGGGTCTAGAAAATAGTCCCACTTGGCTCAAATTTGTTAATTTTTACATCAAATTGCCATATTCCTCAGAGATATCATAAAAAGTTCGACTTTAGTGCCGTATAACGAGTCATTTACCGAGCGAAGAATTGTTTAGGAAGGGGTTCGAAATGTTCGCCCATCTGATGCAAACGTCATGTCATCGTTATTTAATATGAAAAAATCTTACTTTTCCCTCAACTTTTGTCAACAAATTTTGACAATCACAGGTTTTTTCAAAATGTTGCGTTATATGGCGAGTGCTCGTAAAATTGTACCGCTCCCGTAATTCACTTGTGGGCCAAAATATGTTAGTGTAACAAATTTCGTCAAAACAATTTGAAAGTTGCTGCTTGCAGATTAAATACAAACACACATAGCCAGGTCAATGGAAAAGCTTAAATTCAAGCATTCAGAGAATTATTCGGAATCGATTCGTATCATAGAATTTAAGTCCATTTTAAATTCTTCTGTGTGTTACGTGTATTCACGCAAGCTTATTACCATTATTATTGTTATTATTATAATTAACTTGGCCAGAGAAATAAATTTTAAAACTAAAGTCTTAAAGCACTAGCATCTAACTCCTATCGGCTGTACTGAAGAGATTTACGCATTTGAGATTTGAACCCACGAACCTTGTGATGTTAAGCAAGATCCCTTGCTAACACACACACACAAACTTAATAGACTCTGTGCCACAGCGGATGTGGGGTATTAAAAGCCTTTTCAACGTCTTTAAGCGTTCGCCTATATATTCTTTTGTTTGTATTGTTTGTTGTTTTTGTGGATCAAATTTAAAAACAATTGCACGATTTTCAATTCATTTAATTTAAATGAATATTTTCTTCAATATATTTCAATAAATTTCTTCTTACTTTCCACCAATAAACAAATCGAAACACATATGGCTTTTCAGAAATATGCCGACATTTTTGTTGTTTTCGTACCTTCAAGTTTTAGTTTACCAGCATGGATAAGAATGTAAATATTGACCTAAACGAGATCCCTTATCTCGTCAAATATATTAATGAATAGTCGATTAATCGATATGCATTGTATATATATATATATATATATATATATATAAATATATGTGTATGTATATATATATTTTGCATTTATGCATTCAGGCATTTGTCATCCTTCGCTTATGATATCTGTCTGTTTGTTAACTATGGAAACATTTCCGTCAATTACTCTAAGGAATTCGATCCATGAGAAGTCATAAACGTAAATAAGATAGTTTTTTATGAGTTTTCGTTAAAGACAAAAGGAAAAAGTAAATAAAGTGAAGGGCATAATATTCATATTTTCATAATTTCATACATATGCACAGTACATACATAAAATTGACATATATACGCGTATGTAAGTAGATTTCAAATTTTAAAGTTATTGTCGTTATTTCGGGCATGCTGCGACTATAAATTTGTATCATGTGCTGAATGTTCTGTCGCATAAACAAATATAAACTTAAATTCCTCAGAAAAACTATTTGAAATAATGAGAAAATCATAAAAACGAAGACTGCTTGGTATGCTAGAATACATAACGTGATGCCATTGATTTTAAATGATTTTTACAATATATTCTTCTTCTTCTTTTTTTTTGTATTTAAATTATTCCCTACAATGGATACTCGCTATTATAAACGAGAAGAAGAGCGTGAAGGGATTAGATTTTGATGTGCATTACTTGTACTACCATGAGTATACGATGTAGCGCATAATGATCAGCGGTAGGTAATTGCCTTGCGAATGAGCGTTTGTCTGCGCTTAACGATTGCTAACAGTCGCCACGTTAGCAAAACACAAACAGCAAAAAGTAAAAAAAAACAAAGAAATTGAAAGCATCCAAGCATGTCAATTGAATTGTTCCTAGCAATTGAAGAGCAACAATGAAGTCGAAAATCAACTTAAAAAGTCGTAAATGTTCTTTTTTTAACCGCAAAAGACGTTACACATTTACATAACATACGCATATGTTGTTCACTTTGGAATGATGTATTATCTCAATTGCAACAATGGAAAAAGAAAAGGATTTTTCAATAACACTATTTCAGCATATGCGTGTAGCATAGTTTTCAAAGCAGATGAAGTGTTTGTGTGTTTGAGTTTATTTAGAATTACTTAGCAATTTTATGTCTTTTTTATATCTTTTCTCTCGTTATTGTTTTATTCCTCCAGAAAGCCAACTCACATAAAACAATAGGTTGTCCTTTGCCTTTGGTTTTTCTTATGGGCTCTATTTTAAAGTTAAACGCATATAAAATTCTATAAATTTTCTAGCAACGGCTCATGAAGGGCAAGTCAAGTACGTTTCTATCTTTGCAGTGATTGTGCCGATAAATACAAATAAACAATTTCCTTAACAAAATGGTTTAAAACACAATAAAAATAAACTTTCTCCAAATACAAACAACAAACATGAAAAACACAAACAACAATTTTTATTGCTTTGTGGAGATTTTTTTTTAAACTAATGTTTTTCTATGTGTGCGTTTCTTTGATGTAATTGGAGTTAAGGTTTATCAGTGATTTTATTTTATTTTTATTTATTTCTTTTTTCTTTGTTTCTTCCTTCACATACGTATCTAGAGTTCCGAAAATATATTTAGTTTGTCGGCTCACTTGTACACCTTTTATAGCATAAAAATCGCTAGTTTTTATAAATCGCTAACATCAAAACTGCTCCGTTCTGACGGTCTGGCTGTCCACTTTTGTAAGACAGGAGTAAGCCTCGCCACACCCCGACCAGTGAGATTACTTTGTCGGTCTTCATAGTATGAGCTGGTTTTATTTACTGCGGTTTTATTTGTAGATTCAATCCCAAACCGAGATTCAGATTATAGCGGACCTGATGGAAAGTGTGTTCAAAGGCTTTATTTATTTATTTATTTTTTTTCATTATTATCTTTTCTTTTATTTCTGGTACTACAGGTATCACGAGACCCTGGAGGAATCTTCCAACTTCGGTCTGACAGAAGGAATGGCCCATTCCGGAACTTTCTTGATCACTATGATTGGCCTAAATTGCAGGAAAAGCTGTTGTAAGGCGCGGACCAGCATTGCTATCGAGTGCCTTACTCCAAGAAAGCCAGAAATTTTAATATAGGAAGACGTCGACATCACTGGAGGGACGGCACGCGTCCATGAATATATCTCCAGTTAGCGCTCGGAGAATAATCATCGTGGCCCTGAGTGTGCGTTTTCACACTCCGTGTGCTTTTACGGCAGTTCACTCTCATAAAACATCTAGACTTTTAAGGGGAAGAACTTCAAACTTGTTGTCAACTTGAATTCACTTATTGGACAAATTGAACCGATAAAAAAGGTCAAGAACTCTGGATACCTTTCTTATTTTTTACTCCTCGCACCACTTGTTACACACGGTACATTTAGTTTGTGTGGATGTATGTGACACCCGGAAGAATTTAACATGTCTTTTTTATTATTTTTTATACCGATCGATTCATATATGCATATATTTTACCGCTCTACCCCTTTGTCCACGAGTTTTCGATCTTAAATCACAGGTCTCAGCTTTTAAAATATGCTGGCAAAATTTGATAAATTGACATGTTTATATTTAAAGACAACCCGTTTTGGGAATGGATTGAGCTAAACCAATTTTACGATTACTTCCAATTTTGAAAAGAAATTCGCATTTGTTAACGCAATGTTGACAAACTCCACTGACTAATAATAGTACAAAAGTTGATATTGATGAAATATTGAGTAATATTGACTTTTCCAGATATCAAATGACAATATCTGGCCGTAGACCTCGCTATTATTTTATTTTAAAAGCGCCCTCGAAAGTTACTGAGGTAATTTGTTTATTTATTTGTTTATTCCACTTATACATGAAACTCGACTAAAACAAATGACAGTCGAATTCAATTAACTCTTAAAGTAAATCTTAAATTAATTAATATTAAAACTTAGTATAAGTATAATAAAACAAACAAGAAGGAAAAAAGAAAAAAAAGAAAAAACGCATGTACACAACTAGCACAAAGCCGCACCCACAACCGGTACAGGACCAAATTGCAAATGAACCCCTAAGCCATCGCAATCATGCCTAAGCTTGGCAACCAATAATAATTAACAATAATTAATTTTCGAGTCGTAATGACTTTTTAGGGTTAAAAGCTAATTTATTTACTACATAGGTAAATCACGTGTATTAAGCAATGTGGCTTTAATGGGCTTTAAAGAGTCCGATAATGAGAATAAGTGATAGACGTCATTTAGATTCTGGCAAACAACTCTGAGCGGATTAAACATAATTATATTTACATTGACTAAGCTTAACCAAGATAAATTGCCTAGAGAAGCGGTTAAGGACATTAAAACTTATTTCACCAAGTAACGAAGGCGAGTCAGGAGCACCATTTATTACTTCGATTACGAAGGAAACTGAAGAACCAATCTACGTTTCTCAAGAGACGGTAAGGACAACAGAAGCAACCTATTTTCATAGGGGGGAAGAGAGGCAATCGGATCCCAATCCAAATTCCTAAGAGCAAACAGCAAGAATTGCTTTTGAACAGATTCAATTGAATCTACATAGCACCTATAGGAAGGACTCTACACAACAGAGGCATACTCGAGTGTGGGTCTAACCAAACATATGTACAGCCTTTGTAATGTAAGGATCATCAAGCTCTTTGGACCACCTCTTTATAAAACCAAGCACGGACCTAGCTTTGCTTAACGAGAGCTCAATGTGCAAGTTAAAACGCAACCTATTGTCAAAGAGAACGCCTAAGTCTGTGAATGAATGGATTCAACGAGGACCATGCAACCAAGTTATTCAGTTCAGTTTGAAACTGATATGATTACGATTCTATGGAAAAGGAAGAACACAATTTCACATCATCAGCATGCATTAAGATATGGCTGCATTTAACCACCGAAGGCAAATCATTAATTCATATGAGGTGGTGAAGTTAAACAAAACCCTGAATGACCCATTACGCAGATAAGAACTTATCCATTTCACTAAATGAGAAGGGAAGCCAGAGGCAGAGGAGTTTAGAGATAAGTAATTTATGGGTAAATAAATTAAACGCTTTGCTCAAGTCAGTGTACATGACATCAGCGCGAGAGCCGCTAGAAAAGGCCTTGAAAACATGACAAGGAAACTCTAACAGATTGGTGACCGCAGATCTTCCTTTTCGAAAGCCGTGTTGAAGTGGAGAAATATACAATTTGATGGCAAAGGCCAGATGCCGAGTCACAATTCTCTCGAATATGAAACATGGATTGATTTGGTTCAACTATTAAAATTTGAGCGCAAGGATACTCTTGCTTTGACAAAAACTTGATGAAACTCTCGAAATCGATCGAAATTGAGAGCAAATGGTTAATAAACACTACTCTTTATTCGGGTAAACATTTCTCAGTTATTCCACAGCAGCCCTAAATGGATCTACTAAATACCCATTTAAAGTTCCAGATGAATGTTCGTGACAGGTTGTGAATTACTATTTATTGCTTATTGCAGCCATGCTTACGGGTTCATCATCCTCCTTTTTGCTCTCCAATTTTAGTTGATTTGTTTATCTTTTTGTTTTTTATTTAGTTTTATTTACAATTCGTCAGAGTTTTGTACCATTGCAATTCAACATGCAGGAGCCCGCTAGTTTGACTTGTGATGTAATTGTTAGATAATTTTTGCAACATTTGTTCTGTTGTCAAGGCTTATTTTTGGCACGTTTTTCTAATCACAATTGAGCGACTTGTTTGAAAAGGTTTGACCGTAATTCTTCCATGTATTAAAGCGTAATACCGACCGACAAAAGTATACATTGCATTTCGCCGTGTTGTTTTGTTTTCCCCGTCATCAACCAGTACGAGCCAGATGATCACATTGTTGTCGAGATCGCGAAATAATGAATTGCACCTATAATTACATGTACGTCCTAAACAAGTATGAGTTACCAACCCTGTTTTTGTTTGGAAGAAGCTGCGAAATTTATTGTGCCGTAAGCACTTGCAACCTGCGCTACTGCGTGACATTTAATACCAGCTTTCGATTTTGTAATTATAATATAAGGCCCTTCGGTTGTTCTATCAAGCACCGCGGGACGAAACTTTTGCGACATGTAGAAGGAAGTTTCAAAGACCCTATAAAGCATATATATCTATATATACATATATATTCTGAATCAGCGTCAAATTCTGAATTGACCTAAGCATGTCCATCCGTGTGACAATTCGGCTTCAAATTTAACAAACTTATTCGAAATTCTTGCTTGCAGGTTGGTATTGAAAGTCGGTCAAATTGCTCAAAAGACATACTCATCTTACAACATAAGCTGAGAACATTACTGGTTTTTACCTTTTTGCTTAATACTCATCAACTATATTTGATGCAATGACAAAAAATTCACCCTGTAGAATAGCATCCACCTAATGTCATAGTGTTTTGAAGTATAATTTTTCTTTTCTTGTGATTTTCTTTTTAATTTAATAAGTTATACCTGCAAATGAGTCCTTTATAGTCCCTATTCGATTTCAGACCTCCTGGCAACTCCTGGCACGATGAAACAGCAATCGACGATTGCTTAAAACGCACAATTAGAATCGGAAGGAATTACAGAAACAAAAATTTTAAATGGTTAATAACAAGTATAGAAATTATTTTTGCCTGTGGCTGAATCTATTGTACCTATCGCCTTAAATTTAGCAGAGGACAAAAGAAAAAATTTCTATCTTCTATAGTTGTATGACTGATTGCTTGTGAGTGCGGAGCAAGGGGCTTTCAGTTTACGTTGCATTTTTAGTGTGTTTCCTTTGAACGGTTTGGCCCATTTTAAATACCATGGTGCTTACAGGGAGTTTCCATGTCTTTCCTAAATTTGATAGGCGATATCTTAATGTTTTTTTATATATTCAAAACCTTTCGATCGTAAACATAAAAATCATAAATGCATTATCCTATACTGCTAAGAGTGTGCAACTACATTGAATTTTCCAATGGCTTTTACGTCTTTCGAACCGCATTATACGTACAGTGAAACATAACAGCTCTTCTTCATTTAATAACACGTTAATGAAATTAACACTTTCACGTTATATCGGACTTTGACTTTGAAGTTCGCAATAAACGAAGCCTATCTATTTGTGAAATAACTATCCATGGAAAATAATTTATTATCATTACTTAGCAACCCCGTCCGAAAGCATTATAAACACTAAAATACAAATATTTACTAAATACTTTATGTTGCAATTTATGCATGAAACGTCCACACATTTGATTAAGTAAACACTCGCATGCGGCGTGTAAGTATTCTTTCTTTCAGTTCCTTCAAATACTATGTTAACTAATAGTGAGCGTATACGGACGTTTTAAACTTTCCTCTTCCTTTGTTTGCTTTCCGAATTAAAGAAAGTAGAAGAGAGAAAAACAAAAAACAAGGACGGAAAATAATTAGAAAATCAAATATCCAGCGTAGACTTAAAAGCGATGACGTGATCTCATCTGTCAACACACGTTATGTATGAATTTTATAATCAGCCATGCTAGGTCGCATATTCATCTATAACATATCTATGTGTATATGCATATACACGGTGGATAGGTTTTATAAACAATGCATAGAAAATCCTTCGTTGACTGAACGTTTTCCTCTTAAAATCAAGCGCTGACATGTATTGTCATATGTTTGCTTCGAAAAGTTATACACTTCTTCGTTCAGCTAAAAGATTCGATCACTTGACAGTTTAACACATCACCTCGCATCCTCCCCCTTTTAACTTAAGCAGCGAATGCATTCACTACATTCTGAACTGAGAGTGCGTTCTATTTTTGGGTAACCACGCATTAAATCTTTTGTTTTTTCTTTTTTTTTGTACGCACACATATATTTGTGTAAGTAAATACGCATGATATTGTATGATAAAATTAAGTAAAAAAGAAAAAAAGAATTTTAATAAACGTTGGGGACACACATCGTTAACATTAAATGACGCAAATCACCTGAATTAACAAAGTCACCAAAAAACGTGCCCTTTAGCGGTTTATTAAACTAATGTACACACGCACACGCACACGCTAACGCACATGCACATGCACATGCACATGCACATGCACACACACACACACGTGCACGTACGTGCATTTGGTTGTTTTGTGTGCAACGCCAGCCGCAAAAAGGTATTATTTCAAACAATTGTTGTTCTTATTGACACTGATTGCATTGTTGTTTTTCTTGTTGAGCAAATTTTTTTGAAAATTTCTATGGAATCTATAAAAACTTATGACGCTGAAGCAGTAAAATATTTTGTTATTTAAAATTTATGTACTTTTAGTGGTTTTTGTTGACTAATAATGTTAATTGGTGTAAAGTTTATACATAAACGCACTCATATACATAAATACTTTCACTTTGGAAAACAAAAGCAATCAAAAGCCGTATCAGTAGAGAAAATCGCAACAGCAGCTCTCCCTTGTTGGTGCGTTATGGTATACTTGAAACATCGTCTTGTATGTCGTGTCTATCTTTGCGTGACTTCCTCTGTCCTATTAAACGGGTAAATGTCAAATACGTGAAAGGGTTAGTTTAACTGCGATGCTTAGCACTACAAATGGTTGACTCGTACACTAAAAGAAATAATTTGTCAAAATTCTTGAAAGAAACGCTTCTTAACAAAGCTTTTAATATTTTTCTAAATGCGAAAAAGAAAGCATAGAACAGGAAACGAAAAGAAACGCATGGATATGTTATAAGTCAAATCTTAGATGTTCGTTATGGTTTTTTTCTTTTTCTTTTTATTTATTTATTTTTTTTTGGTTTCTTTTAATATGAGCTTAAAGGGAACGTGTTGAAGCAATATATATGCATATATTTGTGAAAGTAGTACAAAGTGTGCCAATAAACCTATTGCGTAAATAAGAACATCATGTAGCATTTTTTTTTTATTATTTTTTCTGACTAATTTGCCCAATCATTTAGTGGTTGTCCCCTTTATCTGTAGCACGGTGATGGTCAGAGAAAAGCGCGCCAAGAGAAGGAGATATTGGGTGATCGCCATCCATCCGATGCTCTCTGTGCAGTCTAGCATTCCAACGACGATTACGTATGCTCTCTTACTCTGAGATTTGTACCCGCGAACACTGACTCCATAGTCTTATGATTAGTACTACGGCATCCGTGATTCTTTTTCTAAGCAGCGGGCGCGTTTCCAAATGCATTGCTTCCATTTTGCGATTTAAATTGGAAAACTGGAACTCAACCGTCTCCATTTTTGCGAGCATGAACATTTTTTTCGGTAATCATCTTTTGAACATTAGTGAATCAACTTGGAACATAAGGTTTTCAGGAGTTCTGAGACGTCTTGACAAAACATTTACTTACCTATATCTGTCCTGATGATGGCTTCAATTCCGGTAAGTTCAGTTTGCGTTCGGTCCAAATAAGAAATCCTAGATAAACATATGAAAATGCAACCTAAGTTATTCAGTAGTATTATATCCGTATATTAATATACAGATATAACAACAACAACTAGAGGCTTGCATATTCCGGGCAAAACTAATCAGATTAACAGCGTTTGCAAGTCAAAATTTCAATCAACTATTTCCATTCAATTACTCTTGTACTTTGATAGTTGTTCCAAACATAATATGAGTGTTACTTGTTTTACTGCTCGCAGAGTTGTTTTAATGATATGGGGACGCTTGTGAAACTCATTGGTCAAATTTTTCACCAATAAATCAAAGAAATTTTTCACCGATGATATTTGAAAACCTTCGCGAGCAATGGCAAGAACTCATAAATGCTATTGGCCATAAAGTGCTTGAATAAAAGAAAAATGAAAAATAAATAAAAAATTGGAAAAAGTCCCTCAGTATTTTTCCCCCAAACTATTGGTTTACAATGTTTATCAATTCCCCCCGAGTGGCCGAATAGGCGAAGCATCCCATCTAACAACTCAATGGAACCCATGGTCATGGGTAGAAATCTCAAGTACGGTAGCCTTTCCAGTAAAGCCGATAATCTTAAAGATTGTGGTCTTAGAATTTGTGCCCCTGGCCAAATTAATTAATAATGATAATTCAATACCTATCAAAGCTTTCTAGGATATCTAGGTAAAGGTCATCACACTATACACACAATAATAATATGGTTTCTACTACTACTAGTCTACACTTATGTTATTAGTGTGCCAGCCTTCAGACAAGGTTGTAGAGAACAGAGCCCCAAATACCCGCTAGCACGTCAATATGCGATGTGTGCATATTTTTATTTATTGCAAAATTTTAATTCCATTTAGTCATGTCCGTCAATTGCTTTATTAAAGATTGAAGAAAGCGTTTCCACGTCTTCGGCTTGAAATGAAAACACATATAAAATGAAAAATTGAATTATTGAAAAATTGAAAGTTGCAGTAGGTAATAAGACGATGCTAGCACAGCAGGATGTACGCGGTAGAAATTCTTTTAATGTCTATTTCATGCAGCTTCTTTACGTTCTCGGTAACCATTTTTCGTTTTCAAAATTCTTTTTCGCTTTTTTTGTTAAAACTCTTTTAAAATTGTAAAAAACAATCTATGCAAAATTTATATGAAAAAAAAAAATTGTTTTTACTTTTGCTCTGTGTAACAGCATGTAGATACGTTGCATGTATTTATGTATGTATTTTTATTTATATTCCAGGGTACAAAACATTCTCGTAGCTATCGAACGTATTGTATAGAATACAAGTTCACCTGAACATTGTGACTTAAACTGCGAATAACGTCCGACTCTTACCGCTATTGATAACAACTACAACACTACCCGTGGCACGCTTTATACGTTAACTATGTTGTAGACAATTTATGACAGTTGGTGTTGGTGTGTATAAGAATTTTATGATAGACGTGTTGTCGCATTATTTTAAACACCAACAACAATAATAAACACGATTCTGCTGCTATTATTTTTGCTGCTATTGGTGCTACTTTAGTGCGACAACAATAACAGCAACAACATCAATAATTATGTTGATGATGAGTTTTTATAGAGTAGTTTAATGGCCAACCATTAATGTTGATATTTACCGTAATTTGTAGACCGCGGGTACGGATTAATTTCTCATTGTAAACTGTAAACCTGTTTGTGTGTTTATATATACGTATTGTTATATTTTATATTTATTGACATTCCTCTATATATAGGTATGTCAGCAAATGCATTTGTGTGTGCGTGTATATGTGGGCACTCATGGAGTAAAACTCTTTTGTGTAAAAGTTTAAATGTTTTGTAATTTATTGTAGAAATTTTTTACACATTTGCTGTTAAAGTTTATTTGATTGCAGACAACTTTAAGTTGAAAAGATTGTCTGCGGTAACTGCACTCATTAAAACATTGAAATAAAATTTAAAGCAAGCGTGTGCACTTTTTGACATTAAAATTTCATGTGACAAAGTTCTTCATTTCTACCCCTTTTTTTATGTCTCTATTGAGGAAAATCTTTTAATTTTGTATAGGTACCCTGCAGCAAAGACTCTGCTTAGGGTATTAGAAACTGTGCTTTCTCTCTCTCTCTCTTTCTTTTTTTTTTTGTTTTTTCGAGCAGATAATGATGCCACGCTTTCTGTTTGCCAAATGAAATATGTAAAAGTGAGGAAAAGCCTCTGAAAATTTATCAGGATACTTTTCCATATGCGCTCTTACACAAAGACACATACACACACGGCCGCACATTTATACTTGGTTATTGCAGCATTTATAGACGCAGACATGTACAAAAGATAACAATTTTATTGTCCTGAGATGAGCCCGTATATATACGTGCATTTGTATCTGTGTATGCATATATGATAGATGCGTATGTATGCTTGATTTTTTTGCGTACTGGTTTAAATCCTATTTAAAGCTATCACCAGTTAGGGTGTACCTGCATACCTTCATTGCTACTTTTTTCTTTTTTTTTTCCTCCACCCCGTAACCTAACTTAATTTCGCGTATATGATGACCAATACAATGGCTAAATCTAGTGGTAGCTCAGTAGCAGCACGAACAGGGCATTGTCACTGACCTAATAGGATATACCGACCAAGTAAAGCCAACAACGATGCCAAACCGATGTGAACTAAAACCAAAACCATCAATGCAGTAACCAGTCAAGCGTATAGCCACAGAACACGGCGTCAATGTTGGCCTAAAGGGCGCCAGTAATAACTTACAGAGCACGTACTGTGTTGCGCATATAACCATGTTGCGCTAAACCCCTCTCCGTACCAGGCAACCCATCAAACAAATCAGCTTCAGTGCAGTCATACACATGTACTCCGATCTGAACAAAAAAAGAAAAAAAAAAAAAATGTAAAAAACAATGTTTTTTTCTGTTGCTACTGGTACTGGTTGGTATGAGTTAGAGTCTATTGGTTTCGCTTGCCTGTGCTTTAGTTTGTTTCTTGTTCATTGTTGGTTTTGGCTACTACAACAAGTGGTGCCATCAAGTACCGAAGGGCTGACCCAGGCTGTCAAGCCAAACAACGTGTATTCCAGCATTCGTACATTAAACTTTATATATATACATAAGTATATATATACGTAAGTATATATATATATATATATATATATATATATATATATATA
>CCAG010008777.1:0-21187 GCA_001077435.1 Glossina morsitans morsitans | reverse complement strand
TATATATATATATATATATATATATATATATATATATATGTATACGTGTATGTATATAAGTTTGTGTGCTTTTAAAATTTACACAAACAGTATCTAGCGATTTTATTGTTTGATTCGTTTACGTGTATGTTCCTGGTGTACACAACTACATACTTTTTTGCAATAATTTAAGACAAGGCAACGAAAAAGTCTACTCGGTTCGCGAGAGCATTTGTAAACATTTTCCGATGGTTAAAATATAAGTTTTTTTTTTCTTCCTTTTCGTGAGTTTTAGTAACTTTACTAGTTAAGATTCCACTGTGACTAAATTTCTCGTTGGTCCAAACTATTCGATCGCTTGTAAGCAAGTATAAGTTTTGTATGACTACGCATTATATTGTTGACTTCTTGGTCAATACACAAGTTTAGGGCATGAAAAGGCGATGTTTTCGTGCTGTGGATCTGCATTTTTGTTTATGTCCATTTTATTGGACAGGACTGATACATAAGATCTTTTGCGAATGGCTCGTCTATATGCTGTTAAATACTCGTGCAAAATTTGCAACGTGGTGTACATATGCGGGCTCTCCTTCCTCGTTTTCTTTTTAAGGGTACTATCCGAATCTGCCACGTGATCGCAAGGCATTAGCAAATTATTCTAATAATTTTTAACAATGTTTCCCTTCGTTGTTATAATCGTCCCTTCAAACGAACAGTTGTTCGCAGACTTACAAGAAACGGGTACGCGAGAGAGACAGAGAGAATGTTGGCGAAACTAATTTATCGCCGATGAGATACTTTGTTCCCGATAATCCAGCCTAAGCCCATAGTTCGGTATCGTTCGGAATAGTTAGATTAATGTTAAGGTGGGAACAATTCCATTTAATCCATTTACGAATTAATAATAATTGGACAGTTTACTTCGTAGGTCGCAGAGCCCGCATGAGTAGCCCAGTGGGTAAAAATCGTATCTGCCACTTCAGTGTTGGTGGAGTTCAAATTATAGATGCTGTAGAGCTTACGTTGGTCGTACTTATAGCGAGTTCTTAATCAGCACTTACCCACTGAGCTGCAGCGATCACGTCCCTACCTCCTTTTCTTTCATCACTCCTTTCTGGCCATCGCCGTGCTACACGAGCAAAGAGAGATAACCCCTGCGGGATTGATCGCATTATGAATGATTAAAGTTTCGTCACGAGAATGGCTCCAGTGTGGCAAGATTATTTAATATTTTTCAAAAATCGTTCTTTTGTAATATTTAATGATTTGCTTACTCTAACTAAAGTCCACGACTATTATTATTCCATTGTCTTTCCTTCTTTTTAAGCTATTACAATGGCTTACCGCTTAATTCAATAGCAAATCAATAATGGTATTCGTATAATTTCTTATATTCTGACAACGGTGTGAATTTAAAATTCGCTTTAAATGTAACATAATCTTCTTGCCTAATAGTTTCCTACTGAAGATAGTTTCCTACTGAAGGTATTAAGAATACTAACGGTATACTAAATCTTCAATTTCTTTTGGAACAAGCAGGCATATCCTATAATATATGCTTACTGTAGTTTGCCTGTATGTGTATATGTTTATGATTATAGTCCGCATCAAATAATAAAAATTGAGATAGAAAACTGAGCTGGCTCCCTTTAATGCATACTGAAATGAATCTTGAAAGTGTAATCTGCATATGATTGCGGCCGGGGATTGAAGCCATTATACGTAAAAAATTGATTTCTATTGAATGATACTAAGAAAAACAGAAAACTAGACAACAGTTGGGTTATAATTTAGAAGCTTAGCTCTTCTGAAAGCACTCGCGTTACAGATGAAGTATATTCGAAATTCACCTTAAAGTGAATATACTTTTCTCACTTGTTTTCTGTTAACAATCACCTAACTAACATTTATAAGGTCGTATGTAAGTATGTATGTAAATATGTGAGTATGTATATATGTATATGTTTGTTTGTTTGTGTATGTGTATGTTAGGCGTATATTCTGATGTTGTTACAAGTTTTGCATTTTTCACTTATTCTGGTCATTTGCCAAAATTGATTTTTGGCACTGAAATCTACAAGATGTATGGACTGCAAATGCAAAATAAACAAATGTTGTGTGCTAGTTTTTTTTTTTTTTTGTTTTTTATTATTATTATTTTATTCTATGGTCCTGGAAAATCGTAGTGATGACATTACCGAATTAAAAGAAGAAGAAAAAAAGCACAAGTAAGAGAATTGTATTAATCTTAAAGCGAATCTTGAATACCCATCAACATGGCCATCAACATGTCCACCAACATTTATTGATCAATGATAGGCCTGACCGATCGGTATTCTGTCGCTTTGTAAACGTGCACATATTTTAGAGAAGTTTTAAATTCATATTCATGTATGTTTCAATTCTAATCCTTTTGGAAACTTATGTGTGACACAATATAAAATACATGAACTTTTGATCGAAATTCTGATATACATACATTAAAACCGTCAATCTTCTGCTTAGATAATATTTAAGATTTTAGTGCAATTTTGATTCTCTACTCTACCGCTTAAGCAGCGTTCAGAGTTGATGAGGAGAACGACCTGCAATTTATTTCAGCAAAATAGTCTATATATGTAAGCTTGCGAATTGAAAAAAACAAAAAAAAAAAAAAAGAAAACACTTGCTTAAATTAATGACAACGAATTGGGAAGATGGGTTGAAATATTTTTGAAAAAATTTTTGCAGAAATCAGGTATAGCTTCACAAAAATACAAAATTTATGCGTTCGAGTTGCAAGTTTTCTATTGTGTGTTGGCACATTTCCTTATACGGTCTTGATTTCTAAGTTTGCTCATATATACTTATACGATAACATACTTATATACTACATTTTATGCACAGTGAAAGTTTATTATGACCAGTTTATAGGTTTTGGCAATAAATTGTTTTCTACGGCTTTTAAGGACTTTATTTTTTTATTTTTATTTATATTTTTATTTCTTTTATATTTTATCTCTCTTAAGTTCTTAGACACTCATGCCAACAATTAGAAAAATTGAAATCGTTTTCAATTTCTTATAAAACAAAATATTTTATGTACAAGGTATGTATAAGGTATGTGTATGTATGTATGTATGTATGTATGTATGTATGTATGTATGTATGTATGTTGTTGTTGCCGATGTTTTCTATATACACAATTAATTTCCTTTGATATTTGTGTACAAGGTAATGCATTTGTTCCCTAGAATAGTTGTTGTTTTTTAAATATTTCTTCAGCTGACGCCAAATTGTCTGGCGTACAAGCTCCTGCGTTTGTAGGTCGTTCTCTCTTCTTCTTCTCCTTTTTACTTTTTTTTAATAGTTTATTTATTTAGTTTTTATTATACTTACAGTTGTGTTTGTTGCCGCATGCTTCCTTTTGTTATTATACAAATCACGCATTAACTGCATTTTTCTCCATATAGCTTACACACGCGTACACACGCATATTTGTTCAAGCGTGATTCCCGCGGACTTTCAGCTTTTTCATGCACGCATAAACATAAACACATGAATCATATTACGGTGTGATTAACTGTTTGTGTATAAACATTTATGCACAAGTATGCGAGAAGAACTATGCATTTTATAACGGTCTATAATTGAGAAGAAAACACTTGACATACAACTGTACACAATTAACCATGCAAAGTTGCCTTTCATGTAAAGTACTTACTCCTTAAGCGGGGCGACGAGATATATATATTTTTCAAATAGAGATCAAGAGTTGCCATATACTTGTTTTTTTTTCTCTTTTTTTTTGATTTACAGCTCGATGCCACCACACACTTCGTCGATACCATATATAACCCAGATGCATCGAAAATTTTGCTTTTAATCAATCAGGTGCTCTTAAATCCCGTTTCATCCCCTTTCAAAACCTTTTCAAAACGTAATGTTTCTCACTTATAACCACGCCCATAGTAACTGAAATAGTCGGAATAAAGAGACAGCAATAAGACGAGAAGTATTTCGAAATATTGTATCAATAATTTACAAAAATTAAGCAGATATTGACTTATTATTATTTTGAGAGAAAAAACGGAAGCCCACAAAGAAAAAACAAGAAAACGGTACTACTTGATGCTCATGTACATGTGCAAATAGATCTAACTATATATGGTTGAAATGCTTTTTGCATTTATTTTCTTTTGTATTTAGTTTTTTTATTGATTTGTATTCCTTTGTTTTAAAGGAATTCTTTGAATATAAATCTATAAAATGATCCATGATTTAGTGTTTTTTTTGGACACAAAGGTGGTCTGAAAAATTTTACGATGTCATTTAACTGGAAAAGCGCACAATACAATTCCAGCGCATATATGCAAAAATGAATATTCAACCACATGCTTATGGTATATACACGCCCGCATCGAACGTTCATATCTAATCCGCAATATTCTGGCGTTTTCTAGTATTATTCTTATTCTTTTCCAACGAGCCATAACCCATTCATTCTAGTGTGTTAAAAAAGCAGAAGAAAAACAAAAATAAAAATAAAAGCGAGAACAGAAGAGAAAACTTCATCCACTAACCTTCCTGCGTCCCCTCTCCCTCTCCCCCTCTCGCTTTGACTTTGCGTAGAGTACAATTTGTTTATTGGCAACTTAAGCGCGTTCTTTGCTTTTTTTTTTGTAAATTTTCTGACAATACAGTGCAAATAATGATGTTGTTGCTAATGATGATAGTGATGTTGTCTGTTTCCTTGGCTCTGCACCGTTTTTGCCGTTGGTGTTCTCTCTTCTTTTCTAATTTGACTGTTTGCTGAGGTTGTGGCATCTCGTTAAGTAGTTGTGATCATTTGTTTGTTATTGAAGGCAAAATTTGCATCTTGATGAGATTTGTTTTGTTTTGTTTTTCTTCTTCCCCGCAGTGTGTGTTATAGTGCTGGTGTATTTCAGGATTTTATGTCTTTTTGGCTCGTTGGTAGTTGTATGTGCACAACATCTCTTTGATGTTTTCGCACTTTACTTAAATAAAAAAGTAATTTCACAACATTTCTAACAAATTTTATTTTAAATTTTCTTCTTTCACTTGTTTTTATTGATTTATATCTTCTATTCTCGTAAAATAAAAATCAAATTTTTTTTAAATTCAAAGATTTTGAAAAATTATTCGAAAAAAATGTCATCACTTTACTCAAGATTTAGGCAAAAAAGAAAACCCGAATGTTCCAAAATGCTTCAATATTTTCTCATTCAATAAATCGTAGAGTGCATTCATTTAGAGAGTAACTATCTTCCAAACACTGTTAATTGTAAGCATGTACTGAATCATTTGATTCATGTTTTGTGCAATTCTGAAAATTCTTCCCAGTAATCGAAAAAATATAGTTGCAAGAATAAGCTAACATCTGAAAGATATCATTAATTAATATGAAAATTTTGGGCAAAAGAAAACTTCTTTTGGAATGAAAAAATATCAACATGTTCGTGACTCGGAGCGAACTTGGAGCTATTTGTAGAATTTTTCCACATGGCACATGTGACAATCGATGAAGCACAGTACCGCCACTCTTGAATCGAATCCGCCGCCCAATGATCGGAGAGGACCTGTCGAAAACTGCGCAAATCTTAATCGCAGTAATCTGCTAGCAAGTCTACGATCTATGTGCTTTGGGATGCGCGTGTTACGCGACGTGTTCATCGACGATTCCAAAAAAGAAGAACGATCAATAGTAAACATTATGTTTTATGAAACTTTTGGTTCGACGGAAGAAGGTAACGGCCAAAAAGAGAGAAATACCCGAATCGCGAACAAAAAGTGCTTTAATCAAAACAATGTACTATGTTATGTCTCGTAACGTATAGCGGCCAAATTGGATAAACTGAAGCCTGAATCGTTCGTATGGACTATATCTGGCCCGCGGCCACCCTTATCTACTTACAAATTTCAAAAGAATGTTTTAGAGGAATATATTGAAATCAGTGTGGAACCAGAAGCAAATTTTGGGGATCGTGACAAACTGTTCTATAAATAATAAAGGCTTTGAATTCTTGGAGAAGTTTTAAAGTGATTGTATCAATGTTCAAAGTGATTTTGATGATGAACAAAGTCGAAGGCGAAAAAAAAAAATTAGTCTCGGGACTTATTGACCGTTGGATTATTAATGGAAAGTTTCTCATATTTTTTTCGTTAATATCTAAACATGACTGTTAGTGTCAATTACACACTTTAGTTCATTTGGCGGCAAACATTCACCACGCTACGGCACTAGGATTGGACAGAGTGATAAACAATTATATTTAAAGTCGTGGTGAACATTTGAACAATGTTTTGTCTCAGAACATGGCATAACTGCAATGTCTACGCATCAAAATAAAGCACAATACGCTTTGACACGTTAAGTTTTTCTTTCTTTTTTCAAAACTATTTTTTAAAAAATATCATCTCTGATTCAAGAACCGTTTGTAATGGGAAGTCGACCTTAGGTCACCGCATTCTTTATATACTGCAATTGAAAATGTCACTGAACCCTACTAAAAGTAAATTCAAATAATTTCTCTGCTTTGAATTGGTATTAATTTGAAAACAAATTAAAAACGAACGTAATAATAGCGATAAAAGGTTCTTTTTAATCTCACATTTCCTCACATCTTTATTTTTACGCTTATCTACAATCGTATACATCTTAAATTTCTCTTTCCTTAAGTGGTTGAAACTTGCTGGGTTGATTTTTCTGGATTACTTCGATATAGTTATCGGAGAGGTGCTAGTGAGAGGAAAGGAATTTAGGAAATAATGCTTATAAAAACGGTATATATGAATTATACCGAGCTAGCGCAGCTTGTCAGAGTAGACCTGAGCTTTGATTTAGGCCCCAAAGGAAAAAATTTAATTGTTAAAACTCACGTGACTACGGCGTCCAATTCACATATCTACGTCTTGAGATGATCTACTTGGTAAACTTCTCGCCCAGCATATCGAGAAAATCAACTATTGCGGCAATATATTTTTGTGCGGATTCAGAGAAATCCTTTCGTTTGGAAGGTTGATGGTGACCCAATTCTCTGCTAAACAAACGACGAGCAATCACAACTGAGTTTCCGCTTCGGTAAAACTTTCTTATGATTCCAAAGCGTTCAGAGATCATAAGTCGCTGCAAAACGACACTGAGAGATGTATTAAATTTTCTCACTTCTGGAAACCCACAAAAAAAAAGGAAACAAAATACGTTTGGAATTGGAAATTACAATTTTAAAAAGTGTCGCTCTTAATAAACGACTGTTTACAATTGTGCCCAACACCGTTTATGCTTATGGCCGCATACAACCATTTATAAGCTAGACATGGAAACGTAATGGAATTATTTAAATGGAATTAAAGAATAGACATGCAATTAAAAAATTCTTCCCAAGAGTAAGTCAGTCTCAATATGAATTACTTTAGCGATAATAAAAGAGAAGACTTTAAGATAAAAATTCTTATTGCAGGTAAAACTTTGTGACCGTAATATTAATCTCAAAAATTCATTAGCAAATTTATTCCGTCTTTTTCTGCGATGGAGATTGCTTACGATTCATGGGCTCCCTGGTGGGTGTTTCCATAAGTTTAATTAATTTAGTTTGCTTTTAGTAATGGACGTTATAGGAAATCGGCCTCAATTAGAGATTTGTGAAAAAGTTACGACAAAAGCAAATTATGATTGCATCCACGGGTATCAACGAATAACTTGTCTCTGAAAATAATGCAAAGTAAGTAAAATCAAGTAAAAACACTATAGTGGAACAGGGCTTATCATTAAATACCCTACGCCATTTCTTTTAGTACAGTTACTCATATAAAAACTTTTCCAAATGAGGTATTATATGGGAAGTGATCGAAAGAGTGACCCGATCGCGATTATTTTCAACAGTGTTCGTCCTTGGGCCAAGATAGGTTGATCTATCAAATTTCATTCAAAATGTCTGAAAAATCGCGCTGTGCGCTAAACACAAGAAAGCAAGACGTACAAACAAACTTAGATAGTTTCCGAAGGTGATTCTCAAAGTGGTTCCCTACCAATAGCGGGTCTTCCTCAAGTTCGTTCGGATGTTTACATACACTGAGGACTAATTAGTTACTTTCAAAGAATAATATAAAACTGCTTATAATACAATAAATATCGTGTAATGTAATGTCATTAATACGATGTTTACTCTTTCAATTAAATGTCCGTGTCATACTTAATCGCATTAATTTTCTTCCGCTTTTACATAACGTACGCTAGGCTGGTTATCCCCTTTCAATTGTTGACGATTGTCATTAATAGGGCGCGCTAATAGCCCCAAGCTGGTTCAATATGATTGCGCTTCTTCTTGATTGCTAATTAATCCCATTTAAACTAGTAGTTTAATTAATGGAAAGTAAGTGTGAGTGTTCATTTAAAACTTTCTTCTTCTTTTTTTTTGAAAGGGTGAATGAAAGATTTGGTAAAAATTAAAACTTTATTGGCCATAATAGCCAGCTTTTTTGCAGATTTATAAAACTTAAGCCCGTAAGGATTCGAGTTAACCGCTTAGCTGCATAATTTATTTCTAAAAATCCCTCAAGCAAAGCCCGTAATTAAAGTAATACGATGACGTCGAGAGCAATACAAAGGTTGTTTAATAAAATTTCATCTTTATTAGATCAAAAATTATTAATTCACTGCTCAAAAAGGTATGTTCATTAAAACCATGAAAAGTTTTAAAAAATAATAAACTTCATAAACATGAAAAATTCCAATACCAATTCTATATATACATATATATATATATATATTATAAGGGTGTATAAAATTTGTGTGCAACGCCCAGAAGCACTTGAGATCCGCCCAGCCTTTCATTATGCCGAACGATTCAGAATCATTTTCTGAAGCTTGTCCGTCCGTTTGTTCGTCTCTTTTTCTTGTTTCCGAAATTTTTGAAATACTATAATTATAAAATTGGTACACCAATATGTTTTGATCCAAGGACGCACGCTAATGCAAATGATCCGCATCGGCCAACTTTTTCGATCACTTCCCATATAATGGTTTACTTTTAATTGCGTGGCAAAGACTGGGGGAGACGATTTCTGATTTCTTTTAGCAAATTAGATGAATTTAACAAACCTCTCAAGAGATTATGTTTGAATGTAATTCCTAGTAGATTTCTTCTGGTCTCTAGAAGAGGCAAACCTATAAGTGTTAAGCAGCTAGCACAGGGAGGGGGACGGTACGGAGAAAGCAAACCAAGGCCCAGATTCTGCAGGCTCGATGCCCACTTTGTAGTATGGCGTCCATACGCAGTCCTATTTGAAAACAGGACAACACCCGACTATATATCGTAAATATACGAATCATCAAATTCTTTGACCCATCTTTCTGCGAATTCCAGCAGCGCTTTTTCTTTATTAACATCAGACTGATTATGAAGACCAAATCGCAATTTTAGATCTAATAACACAGCTGGATCAAAAAACTTTACAACCTTTCAACTTAAAATTTCTCCATTTCTCAAAGAAGAAGAAAAAATTCCTGTCTCATATAACATGCAAGGACTCAAGCATATAATAGGAAGAGATATGAAATGAGATATTTTCTTACATTAATTTCTTCTCCGTTCTTTTACGCACGCTTATGTTCTTCTATGGCTTCCAAATGTCAATTCTTTCATTGCTTTTGTCCAAACGCCAAACGCCATGCTCTTACGATAAGCGCAAACTACTTCTAGCTGAGGATTTAGATTAACGCATATATGCGCCATATGCATTCAACTGGTTAAAGCGTTTATATATTTATGATGGCTTTTATTAATGTTAAGCGAGGAAGTTTATGAAACAGCTTGAAATTTTTTGTTTTCCTTTCTTTGACTACGTTGTACCTAACTAACTTTAACTCATCCCGAAGATCTGCTTTTCCACGCGGGATACATAGCTTTGTAATTTTGATGTTCTCAATGTGGTCAAGTAATTAGACGTTTTTTCCCTTTGACAGCTAAAAAATTGAAGCATAAGCGACAATACTACTTGGACCTTTTGTTTTTTAATTTTATAATTCTACATCAGTTGTGAGGCAGGTTCTATTAAGCTTGTGCTGACGGTTGTCACACCCAGAATGCCTTCAGATAGACGCACTTTTTATTATATCGATCGATTTAAAAAACTATTCTTAGCTTGTCTGCCCACAAAGTCGAACTTGCGGTTCGTTATGGCGGAAGCAATTAGAACATAATAAAATCTTTGATAACTAAATGAAGTTTGCTAAATTGAGATGACGGTGACGCGTTCATGAAAATTATGCATTTACATAAAAATAATGAGAGAAAGAGTGTAAATTAAATGTTAGAGAACGTAATGGAGATGGCCTATTTCTCTTACAGTTTAACTTTTTTTCGGGTTTAGTCTGTATGTATTTTCGCTTTTACCAATTGAATAAAAGAACAAGTAAAAACAATATCATCAATTTTCTATATAACGGTCGCGTTATATGGGAAATGATAGGGAAAGTGGTCCGATCCGAACCATTTCAAATAGTGTTCATCGAAAACACGACAGTATATCAGGTTTCATTAAAATATCTCAAAAATTGCGACAGGTAGATTGGGCACAGCGTTACATGGACATATATCAGGCGGACAGATGGAGTGAATCAATCGGCACATTACGTACGCTGTACCACAAGTGGTGCAGATTATGATCATAAACATTAAATATATATTTATATTATATATATATAAAATAAATGTATATATACATATATATCTGATATTATTATATGTTTAGAATATATGAAAAATATGAGTTAAGAATGCACTTCGTTGACATAACGTTTTTGCGCGTAAGAAAGTATTTTGATTTTTTAATAAATAATTACTCAACAAAAAAAAATTATTTTCGTCTTCTCTTGCCTTCGATATGCATAAACACAGAGAGATAGAAAGAGAGAGAGGGTTTCAAAATAAAATGTATAAAATATTTTTTACAAAATTTCTGTTTTTAAATATATTGAATAAAATATTCCTTGAAGTGGTGGCATCGCTGGTGTTATGCATGATTACGAGCTTTGAGTTGCTGTGAGAGCAAAAAAAAAAAAAAAAAAAAAAAAATACGAAAATCATTTATCAAATGAAAGTTTTGTTGTATAAAAGAAATGAAATATTATTCACGTTCTATAACAAACATAGACAAGTCACAGAAGAATTACAGCAAACACAATAAAACAGATTAAAGAACTCTCTGCAGACTGCAGCCATACCACATACTTATAAGAACAAAGAGAAACAAATACTTGGATTGTCTAACGTGAGGATAATTTTCGCCGACAAAATATTCCGCCAAAAAATGCAAAAAATACAATATTCTTTTTTTTGTTTGTATTCCCAAACTTCATATACATTCATAAGAATAACTTCTTTCTTTACGGTTAGCAAGAAATACAACAAATCATTGTTGCCATTAAAACCATTTGTCAAAGTAAATTTGTAAACAAAAGCTTATTCGTTAAAAAAGAGAGCTATGTATGTAACATAGCCAAACATAAAATGAGCTAAATTTCGTTTTTTTTTTTTTCGCTTCACTCCACGAAGAAGAAACACTTACACTCTGCGCTGTCAGTTTAGGCCCAGAAGTGCAACAAACGACAAAAACTATTAATAATAAGTGAAAACGGAATAAAAAAGAGGCATAGTTGCCTTAAGCGCGAATCTTAAATACTCATTATCTGAATTTTCAACAATTCATCTATTGGTAGCGGTTTAATTTAATGCCTACGCTTTTTAAAAACACATTCTATGTATGTGATCATACGCTTCGCTTATCAATGATAGGGAAAAGTTTAAAATTAAAAACAATAATAATAATAATAATAATAATATATTTATTAATATACTTAATCGCATATTTTTTGGCCGCATATGGTACGCAAAAGAAGTGGACAAACCAGTATATGTTGGGACTTGCTTTTCAATATTTGAATGTTGAAAATAGAATCAGCCAATGTTTACATCCGCGAGTTTTCGGGGTAAAAACTTAGAAGCTGACGTCACACACACATAATCACGTATCGTATAAAAGTGAATTGATCTTTGATCGTTGACTTATCGTAAGTATTAAACACTTGAGTAAAGCGTGGTTCTTAAAATGCCCCCTCTATAGATAAGTATATGGCTAGCAGTATTTGCAGGTTTTTTTCTCCTTTTTTTAAATTTCGTGTAAATATACCTTGACGATGCTTGAATTCTTAATCAGAAGTTTATTCAATTTCTTTTAGTGCTTAAAGTCCGTTAAACAATTATATATTATAAACCTGGGATTGCAAATGCGTTAGTATTCGTATCTAGTATTCGTTTTATTTTTATTTTATGGGAAATTTCGAATATTTCATTGTTAGACAGACATTTCACACTTTTGCTTGGATTACGCTTTAACGCTATTCTGAATTATTTATTTGCACTTGCAATTTAACTTTCAGTTTGCAGTTGCCGTTGTTGTTGCTGTTAGTTCTTTTTATTTTTATTTTTATTTTTATTTTTGGCAAAAGCGATTGTCGACGCACAAGAGCAAGCGCGGAATAAGTTTTCCGTTGAAAGTGAATAATTCCAAAGATAATGTGACAAGACAAGACTCACTGAATCAGTCTTAAGTTTTCAAATGACTGTTATGGCAAGAGAAAGGGTTATTGCAGCATTTGTGTGTTTGTATCTATGTACTTTTGTTCTTTTTATTTTTCTCTTTTTGCAGAATAACTGAAAATAACGGTCTACAAATTTAATTTAAAAAATGAAAAGTTGCATCAATGACTTTCGTTAATTTTGTGCATATCTATAGATATGCGCCTGTCAGTGTGTGCATAAACTAGTGGCATTGAAAAATAAGTTTTCAACAGCAACTTTTTAAATCTCATTAAATATTTCGCGGCATTCAAAGTTTGGCTAAAAATTACTCTGATAGGGTCAAAAGGAGCGAAAGATTTATTTCAGTTTCGTTTAAGTGAAATAAATTAATCTATCCTCGAAAGTGGTTGCGTGTACCTACAATTATTAGTGTACTCTTGTGCAATCGCGTGCAACGTTAAGACACACAGGTTTATCTAATTGTGTTAGAACATTTGCCCGGCTTCTTACTTTTGTTTTAAAACGGCTTTGAAAGTCGCATAAATGGACTTTGAAAAGCTAAATTCGATAAAGCATTTTATGTAAAATTTCCCAAAATGAAACCTAAAAATAAAAAAGGACTGAAAGAATATAGTGAAAGACTTCATTATTCACATAATATAATTTTTCAACTAAATTAAATATTCCCCAGAATCATCTAAATGTTTCTGTAAGAAAATGCTTGCATCCACTGATACGTATGCAATGAAAAGAAATTGAATATTTGCAATCGTTTATCAAAAATCTGCCAAATCTACCAAATCTAACCAAAGATGTACAGAAGTACTTCCACGTGTGCCGTTCTGAGCTCGTTTGCATGCCAAGCTCAATTTTTGAATGTCAATTCCTATTAACACTATTTTATCCGTTATTATAATAATGTTAACATCACTGTTTCAGACGTACACCAATAAGAGGGCGGATGCGGCGCCGTGATAAATTTCCAGCGAATACTGCAATCGCCAGATAGAGCTTCACTTCGCGCTATTAATATAATTAAATATATTTATAACTACGAAGAATGTATATTTTCCCTCATGGACGCCAAAAATGTATTTTTCGGGCTTAAGGGCAAGCGTCGTCTTCATTTAATTTTACGCGCATTAGTGAATACATTTTGCTATTCTAAGCATCACTTAATGAATTTTCGGGGCCTATGCCGTTTGGATATTTACTACAGCTAACGAATTCTATTGAGTCAAATTTCGAAAATTTTATCGGTTTTTTGAGTTTCGTAACTATTTCGAGTTTGTGCTTACAAACATTATTTATAAATTTGGTCAAAAAGTATATATGCTTGGTTTCGGCAAACAGTAACTCTATCGTATGCCAGCAAGCAAATTAAATAAGCAAATTGCTTCATTTCGAACAACGTGGTATCAAATTTCTGTATTCTTGGCTGCCATCTCTCATTTAAACTTTCAAGACTTTCCTTTAAATAACTAACCTCAACTAACCTTTTTAAATACCGCATTAATTTACATTGAATCACGGCCTTCTCGGCCAATTGCTACTCTCATCTTCTAAGTTGCATTTTGCAGAATGGTGTTCTGTTTGTTTTTGTTTTGATGTCTAAAACTACTAAATGCGATCAAGAAAGCAATAAATTGTTTAAGCAGTCAAGTGCAACGTGCGATGCATGCCTTTGGGGAGATGGAGAATGAAGTTGCTGAGAAATGTGATGCATACATTGAAGCACACGCACAATAGCACAAGCACAAGCACATATACACACACACACATATATATATATATATATATATATGTAATATACAAACAGCACGCACCATATCCGCCAAATATTTCTCACAGACAGTAAGCGAATCAGCCAGTCAGCCAGCCAGCCAGCCAGCCAGCCAGCCAATAAGTTTTGAGAATTTTTCAGGAAAAAGGAGGCGGCTGTTGTGTATATAAGTAAGAAGGAATATGCTTAAGAGGGAAACAGAAAAATGAAAAGAAAAAGAGAGAGTGAATACAGGAAATGGCTAAAAAGCTTTCCTTTGCCAGCCAGTCAACCTACTTGAGAAGTTGCAATTTCGTTCTGTTTTTTTTCCTTCAAATTTCTGATTCTTTACTTTTTTGTTATCCTCGCCTTCGCTCAACTAACATTTACATTTTTCAACTTTATCTGTTGACTGAACCCAGATGCAAGTGTCTGGCGTGTCAGGATAAATGAACAGAAAAAAACAACTAAAAAAGCCATAGTATGTATTTGTTGGAGCGAATCATGGATACCCATCAACTAGATCTCAATAGTGGTTAATTTAAATGAATGCATTTTTTGATTTTAACTAGCGATCTACGTTTGACTGCTTAACGTGAGTTAACGATTTACGATACGTACAGTTAAATTAATAATAAAACAAAAATTCTATAAAAAATTTTGCTTTCTCTACTTTAACATGGAGTCACGTTACATGCAGTTATTTTTTTACTTTAATTTCAGCTAGGAGGTAAGGAAAACAGAAGGCGATGTTGCGGAGGCTGAGACTGTTGTCGTTATAATTTAATCTTTTTTACCTAAGAGTAGTAATTACTGATAATGCCAATGATGCTGTGCAGTGATCGGAGCTATTTGCGCAGAGCGCTACAAACGTGAAAACGAAGTTAGCGTATCGCATCGTACGGTAGTCGATATGAAACGCAAGAACAAAGCCTTCTACTGCCAGCATGTATTTTGTATGCAATAGATTTTCTTATGTGTGTTTAGTGTGGCATTTAAAAGGAATTCTGGTATGTTGTTACATATCCATTAAGGTCAGATACTGGCTCCTTGTTGTTAGTTGCCATTGAATGGTTTCGTTTTAATAGCATTGCGTGAAATGTTTCTTGCTTTCTTTCTTTTCCATTTTATTTTTCTTTCTTGCTTTTATCATCAAGGTAAATATATATTTTCACACATACACCCGTATATAGAGAATTATATGCGCTAACTTTCGGTTAATACCTACCGCCAAAGGATAGAGTTACGTTAGTTTTATCATCACGTTTGCAATATACAAAAATTCCCGCTACAGATCGATTAATGTATACGTTTTTTTTTTTTTTTGTTGGGCTTTTGTGTTTTGACATTAAATTGACGAGATAATTTAAGCCTATCGCTCGGCTGAGAGTCCATTGTGTTATTAGAATTTTTAGAGTTTAGGAAATTGAGACGTATCCATATTCTTATATTTTAAATTCGTTTCGTGTTAGAAGGATTAAACACAAAAACTAGCTATATCGGCCTATGGGTTCTCTTACAATTAGCAAACAATCTGATGTTCATTATGTTATGATCTATTTTCTTCAAGTATCCTTTTGCTCATCCTGTACGAAGACAGGAATAGGAATATTACTAGTAAAGGATGTTATGTTATCTTAAAGGTATTTTAAATGCGTTTGGGTACGTTATGTTTGGATCATAGGATGCCTTTTCAATCATGCTTGTATATGGACGATTTTGTGTAGAGAAGCCGATCCTAATGCTATCAGTTGTAGAGAATAATCGTTTATAGCATTTAACTTACCCACTTTCCTTAGAATATAATAGCTCTAGGATGTTAGATTATATATAATAGGAAAAAAAGCGGGGCGATAGTAAGTTTTAAAAGTTTCGGCCTAAGCCGAATATACTATTTTTCTCGTATTCTTTTGATTCTTTATCCTAATATTGATAGAGTTAGTAAATGCAACTGTACAAAAATCTTTTCGTTTCAATATATTTCCGCAATTTTAACATTTTCAATGTGTTCAAGCATATGCTTGCAATGTTACTTTGTATGTGTGTAACTACCTATCTATAGACACTTTTGCGGATGCACTAGTGCTAATTTATGCACAATCGAACAAACTTTTCAACAATTTGAAAATTTACAATATCCTCGTATAGCATCTTCCCACTGCCACTTATTGTATTGCTGTCAAGTTGTTATATGCTCTATATTTCAGTACACATTTCACTACATTTTCCATATGTATATGTGTATCTAATCTATCCTTATATATAAATGCGGTCCGGTGTGTGAATAACAGAGAATTGCTTATTGTGCTTTCAAAAAGCAATATATTTTCAAGATTTCTCAATTTTAGTTGTTTTCAACTTATTTCTATACGGCACGATAACCTCTTGAAAATCGTACATGTTTCAATTTATTGTTAAAATCGTTTGTGATGCGCAATTGTATGGCAAACGTTGTATAAATTCTAAATCATTTTTACGGTAATGTGGTCGCTGTTTAAGTGTTTCTTTCAGCTATTGAAAGTCGTGAACCACTTAAATGTATTTCATATTCTGGTAATCGACACGTACAATACATTGTACGCAATACCTTTATGCAAAGAAGGGAAATTAATTTTCTTATTTAAAATCATTTACTTTAAATTGAGCTACAGTGGGCCACGTCCTCCCTTTACTAAATACCGTACACTATGCTGCAGTTATTCATATAGCGACTTTTCAAGTTAAGGAATATATGAGAAAGTGGGCCGGCCCGAAGCATTTTTAACAAGGTTGGTCCTTGGGCTAAAATACGTCGGTGTAAGAAATTTCGTCAAAATATCTCAAAAATTTACCGCTTGTAGATTGAACGGAAAAAAATGAGACGAACAGACGCCCATATGGACAGATGGACAGACATAATTGAATCAAATCGGAAAGTGTATTTCAAGTCGTTCTGGGTCCTAACCGTACCTTTATAAGCTATTTCTTATATCCTATTAATAGTTTATAATGTGTAAATCTATATATTTACATATATATACATGTTCTTAGAGTTCGTCATAAAAAGGGTGATTTCTTGCTCGTTCGAATATATGATAAACATTTTAGGTATTATTTACTTCAATAACATTGTTTTTGATCTGATAGATGATAGATGTATTTCAGAATTCAGAATAAAACGGACTAAAGTAAGTTGAGGGTGACATGAGTAACTTGTATTTTATTGGCATACACTGTTCATCTCAAAATCAGTAGCAATCATATTAAATCAAATATTATACCAACTTTTGCCTATCTATTCTCTTCAGTTTCCTAAATGGTAGTTGTTTTTGTTGCAAATTTTTATATTGCAAGTCACTCAAATTAAAGATTACCTGCATGAATAGAATGCGGCGTCTTTCTGCGGCGTTTTGTAAATCGAACTTCTAGGCAAAGGAAATGTTCTTTCTGAAAGATCGGGAGACTAGAATTGGTGATAAGGCATTACAATAAAATCATTTTCCAGGGCGTCTCTTAATCTTAGTGGGTTACCGGTTTAACAGCTGGAGAATTATTTTGCTGTAGAAATTTGCATATACTTGGACTTCGTCTCCCGCAAACGGAACTTTTAAATCTTGCTAGTGTTATGGGATATGGGATAGTGAGGATCGCCATGTTATGGTCATATAAAAGGATGGCCATGCTATGAGAAAAGACATTAGCGGCATAGGATGTTCATGTTGAAGATGGAAGGAAGGCATAATATTAATCCTCGGAATTTTATCTTCTAATTTCCTAAGAGAAACTATTCGCGCTTGGTGCAATATAGCTTTCGCGAGTTCTCGCGATGATCCTTGTTTTTCTTGAACTGATAGAAATGCCGAAGTACATTAAATGAGCGGCAATCTTCCTTGCTTGAATCAGTTATTATATGTAATGTTATTATTATATTGAATGCTTTTGAATAGATTTTTGAATGATTAAAAGATGTAAATTATATAATTAAATATAATTAGAAGCAATGCTTACACTAGTACCAAATTAAAATTAGGTTAAATAAATTAATTGCTTATACCAATAATAAAAAGTGAAAATGCTTACGCTAATATCATAGTATAAACCAGGTCATTAAAATTGCGTTCAAGGTAAATATGCATACTAAGAATAATTATACTAAAATTGAGTAGGTATATTAAATATATTACACTAGATGTGCACATGTGAGACGATCTCGAATTGATACCTTTCTAATGCAAACCAGCAAGAAAATTTTATTCGGCTGTGCTAAAAGGTTAAATAAAAACGAAATACGCAAAACTCTTAACGTCGATATTCACGCCAAACTTGAAACCGACAGCTTCGTTTGTGCGGGCAGGAGAGTATCTATCTTAGACAGACGGGAAGACATGCTTAAAGTCAGAATTTGATATTGATCAAGAATATTTACACTTTATGGTGTGTCTGAGGCCTCCTTCTGGGTATTGCAGGCGCTTTAACGAAATAAATATACCCCTCATCCCGTTGTGTTGGATATTAAAAAGTATAGGGTTCATTGTAATAGCTTGGATACCAAATCCGATGACTGTATTTCTTCATAAAACAGGCGATAAAAATTCTTGTGAGGCTTCGTAGCACAAGTATATTCAGGAAAAATCTCACAATAACTACTAAGTCAGAGAACGAATAAAGTTATATTTTTATAGTCATCGTCAAAAAAGCCGCATCGGATCGTCCATCTTGCTTGTAAAACTTGGAAACACTTATTAGAAATTTCATACAAAACGTTTTTTTCTCTATTGTCTGTTTGTCATTCTTTAATACACTGGACGTCGTGGACTGAGTAAAATAAAAGAGAACTTTTCTACACAACTCAATTTTATTGATCAATATAATTTCCTTCAACAGTGATATAATCAATCTCATGCTTCTCTCACATTTCGATGCAAATCATGCCTCATATTGTTCAATGGCCCCATGCTTGGTCTACATATTTTTCTCTAAGATATATTTTTAAAACTTGCAAACAGATAATGCTAGCGCTGAGCCAGGTGTGAAGAAAGCGATAGGTATGGCAGGAATTTCAACATCAGTGCAAGTAATTTTAGCATTGCAGCCATGGACTTGTGGCACGGCGCATTTCTTCCAAGTATGAACGGACTATACCTACTTGGAAAGCAGCTCATTTTTCTATTATCGAGAATAATTTTGAGCGTTTTTTGGTGTTTCCTGACGTAACCTCATTTTTTGAACGCCCACTGCGTTCATCATCGTCGCGACGTCCGCACGATCTCGGTTAACATCAGCGAAGCACCAACAAATTGTGGTTTCGATGGGGAAATTATGCGATAGCACTTTTCAAGCTAGCGCTGGGTTTAAATGGCATACCATTTTAACATCTTAACAAAAAGTCTTTTTTTATTCGATTTTTCTAAGATAAAACGAAAGGTAATCGAGTAATATCATAATATTCGAGAGGTTCTTTATACATAGATATGTTTATATGTTTATATTAAAAAAATTATTATGAAATATATTATAAAATGACATCATTGGAGTCATTGGCGCGAGCCATATTTAATTTGAAGGTTTCTGTGACGTACACGTTTTATTGTTGCAAATCCTATAAATAAAGAACTAAGAAAATTATTCCATCTTAAGGCCTATGGGGAATACGCAGGTAAAGTTTAAAAATATTGACTTTTGTGTGTTTGGCGAGAGTTGAAATTATTATTATTATTATTATTATTATTATTATTATTATTATTATAATTTAGACTAATGAAATAAATTCTTAGACTAAGCAAAAAAGAAAGAGAAAGAAAGAAAATTACATTAGATATTTAGCCTAGTAGTTTTAATAAAGTAATATATTGAATTAATATTCTGTTCTGAAGCTGATTTTAGAAAGTCCAAAGGGTTAATCGTTTTAAATGCAATACTTCTAGCCAAGGAAACGTTAAGGCAGTCGCAGAGAATGTGCTTTATAGTAAGAATTTGTCCACAACTGCAGGTTGAGGGCGGAGACTTCTTCAAGATCCATTGGTGGGTTGCAATTGTATGCCCAAGGTGAATTCTCGAAAATGTTTGGATCTTGATTTTCTCGACATTTGTTGGATATAAAGGTGGAATTAATTGAGGGTTAATAGAAGAGTAGTATTGATGATGGTATTGTAGATTTCCTTCTGTAATTTTCTCTTTAACTTTTCCTCCAATGTATCTTTGAAGATCCAACTTTTCCATGACATCATCCATAATTAGAGGGGCAGAAGCAGCATACTTAGCTACTCGATCAGCCTGTTCGTTTCCCAATAAACCGATATGACTAGGAAACCATAATATTTTAATTTTTCCGCCGGGTGTTGTAATTATATTCCTTAATTTGTTGATGGTGCTCCATCTCGACGTCGAAGAATTCCGAATAGCTTGTAATACAGACAGACTGTCAGTAACGATGACGGTTTTCAGTTTGTTTTTATGGGCAAAGTTCGCAGCGTGAAGGATCGCTCTGGCTTCGGCTGTGAAGGTTGAAGTACTTTCGTGAAATATATGATTGAGAAGAACCTTTCCTGAAGCATCTACCACGGCACAAGCAGGAGGCAGACCGGAAGATTTTGAGCCGTCTGTGTATAAAAGATTCCAACCGGTACTCTCCAGTACTCGGGTTTCTTCAGCTATAAGATTTCGGAAGACGTAATTTGGAGTATCTTCTTTCTTGTGCACAGATAGCGCGATGTCAAAGGAGCAATTTTTCAAAATCCATGGAGGCTTAACGCCAAAATAGCGGAAAATTTTTAAGAGAATGTCCAATTCCTTTGCGACATACAAACAATAGTCAATTGCAGATGGTGACTTTCGAATTTTCTTCGCAGGAAAAATCTTCCTCACGTTATCACCGAGAATAGATTTG
>CCAG010008776.1:0-32265 GCA_001077435.1 Glossina morsitans morsitans | reverse complement strand
TTCCTGCTGAACCGCTCTTCCGATCTACTCTGAGTCAATGCAAGCTTATCTACCTGTCCGTCTTGCTTACTTGTGTTCAGCCTGCAAGACGCAATTTTTGAGATAGTTTGATGACATTTGGTACACGGACGTGCATGGCGCAGAGCGGTATTGAAAATAATTCGGATCGAGCTACTTTTTTCACCACTTCCACTATAAGTCCTAATTTTGAAAAGTCGTTATATAAATAACTCTATTAAGCGAATTGGTGTAGGGTATTTAATCATGAACACTGTCTCACTATAGTTCTTTTACTTGTTTCCAGATAATTCTTTATGATGGATTCATTTATCTGATGTGCTCTTTTAATTATGTTCTCTTATTGTTATTGTTCGTCTATGGCAGCTATTCTAGTTTTGTTATCCGGATCTTTCCTATTCCACTACAGGCAACAATTTAACAAAGCGGTCTTTCGATCATTTCACTACGATTTCTTTTCGAATGCCACTTACATTATCTACTGAAGTAATATTGAAAAATCTTTCCAACATTAGAGCATGCGAGAATTGAAAACCAACAACACAAGCAGGCGCTTCTTTGCCGCCATCTCTGGGAAAGATAGCATGTGAAGCTGTCACCTTCAAATCACTATCTTCATCGGGATCCCGTGCATGCTTTACAGAATAAACAAAACTTTCGGTCCGTTCTTCGTGATGTTGCAAAATGGCACTTTTATACCAGGTTTCATCGATAGCTTTGGTATGATAATCGCCAAATTCCCTGTCAGTGTCCACCTCCACTTCGCCGTAAATAAATTGCCAACGCGTCAAACCGCTCATAGTCGCTACAAAACGTAGTGTACCGCCGAAACTCTCAATTAAGGCTTTTTCTTCTTCATTCTCAAATTTCCACTGCCCATAACTGGAATTTGTTACCTTGGCATCGAATATTAACAAGTGTACTAATTCTTTGTTGCAGTAATAGGCATCTTCGTGCAATGTTCCGCGCCCACAATTGACTGCAAAGCATAATTGAATTAGACAGATTTTTAATAATCGCATTTTACAAGACTTACACTCCTTATCTTCATCACTATCTACTTCGTCATCTTCATATTGTTCTGCCCATTTCCAATCTTTGCGTACCATCTTACCTAAGAAATGTTTTAGCTCGGCTTCGGGAGTTTTAAATTCGTGACCCTCTAGATAATGATACTTGCAGTACACCCAATCGGGATGAATTTTCCAGTTTTCACCCACAAAAAAATTCGATATATTAACTTTCATATGCACATTTCTTAGGACTTCTTCGCCCACCTTAATCCACGTTTTACCATACTCACTGGGCAGGACGATGCCCAATGAGAATGGAGTATTGGGAAGAGGAGCAAAAAAATAATCTTGCTTCTCTTCGGACACGCGTCGCATCTTATCGTAATGTAGTTTAACGCTAAGATCTTTAAATTCACCCGTTTGATGGCGTACCATGGCGCTTCGCAGTTCTAAGATGGAGCTACCGGGTTCACGAGGAGAATTGTCTTCGAAAAGTTGCTCAACCTCAGTTAAATCGATGCTATTGTAATTAGGATTTAAAATGCCAGCCGTCTACAGGATATAAGAAAATAGTTTAATTGCAAAAAGGTGTTAGTAGAATAATATACGCTCACCGTTAAAGGCCTTAAGTCCGGATGCAGTAACACATAACCATTATTGGACACCACAAAGGAGTAGCCATTCACTCCAAGCTGGAATCAATGGGAATTTAAGAAAAGAAAACTTTCTATGTCTCAGTGATACCTTATACGGCAGCGTCAATTTGTCAATATCTTCGACAGGCACATCGGTCCCGGCCACACCAAGTAAACGAGCCTTTGCCGAAGAATTCGGTTTCATATAGGAACGATCAAATGCCGGTATGCCCACAGCTATCATTAGCCTTGTATCTGTTGCATTTTCACCTGGCACATACTACAAATATGTAGATATCTATACTGGCTGGCGCTTACTATGTTCGCCTACTTACACTTTTATCGGTAAAGGAATGTGTCCATGTGGGTGGATGTTCGATGTTTTGTAATACCAAGGGTGTTGCTATAACGTCAACATATTTTAAGGCCTCTTCTTGGACTTCGTCTAGAGTTTGTACATGGGAGTAGTAACCGCGATTTAGGCAAGCCATCCATTGTATCTCTCTAACTTTCGTTACTTCTTTTCCTAATAAATACGTGAATATACGTACGCGCATATTCATAGTACCATTTTCTCCATTGCCCCAGTTATACTTTTCGAAAATTTCTGTGGTATTGCCCGCCACACCATCCGTGACCAGCATAATGGCTTGATTGCAAGTAGATGTTTCATTACAACGTCTTTGTATATAATACTGAGGAGGAAAAAAGAGCATTTTATTTGCTTTCTTTTAATGTGCGATTGCCAGTTGTCTCCTATTACCTTCTTCAACAACTGAAAAGCCTTTTCATAAGCCAGTGAGAGATTAGCGTACCCGGTGGGTTCCATTTTGCTGATAGCATCATTGAAGACATTTTTGTTTTCAGGCGTAGCTTGAACTAAAGCCCCCTTGAAACATGGTATCAAATCGCTTACTTTGGCTGAGTAATTAAAGACTGTAAAGAAGTCATTATTGGAAAACGTGTCCAATATGCTGCGTATAGTGAATTTGCCGACATGTCGTCGAAAGCCAGCCATTGAACCCGAATTGTCCAGCAAAATAACAATATCCTTAGAACAGGTGGCCGTTTCAATATACCAGGAACGTTTGCGGCAATCATAGGTATCGGCATTATCGCTATTGTCGTGCTCTTGCCATTGCGAAGCCGGGTAATGACGTAAAATTCCAGTATCGGATCCGAAGTATTGCCACGATAAAGCTGGATCTGCTTGATAATTTTGCCTGAAGACCTCATCTAATTCCTCTGTCCACATAATAGCTTTCAAGGTCTTCGCACCTTTAAATATTTGACATGAAATTGCATAAACTGTATACAAAAAAGTTGATATATTAGGTAAAAGAGAAACTTCGAGCCGTTTGTTCGTCAAAGTTTGACCACATTTTTCTTGGCCTTTACAACTTTCTTGTACAATGATTATACCATCCCTCTAGAACTGAGACATCTTCTAAGTCGACTCTATACCATTAAAAGATAACTGCAGGGCGCAGAGCAAATGATGGTTGGACGGAAGAAGGCCCTGACTGTACGGAGGTTCGTCATCGAAACTTCCCCTTCAAGAGCCATTAAAAACGTGTACGGTCCCGCATTGTCATGTTGGAATATGACGCCTTCCCTACTGACTAATTTCTTTGATATTTTAATTCACTTCCGCACTTTACCCCTAATAATTGATGATACTAGAAAGTCAAATCGATCGACTTGCCAGGTCGGATGGAGTTTCCCACCGGTCGTACCACTTTCTGCATGTTGGACCACAAATTATCACGGCGATGATATATTACGGCGCTTTGTTTGTCCCGGTTCAACTTGCAGATAGAAATTCGATTCATTCAATTTTTCACTCATCTATGTAGTACCCAAATATCGAGCTTCTTTTGGTGGTCAGCAAATTGTTCAACATTGCTTTTTGGTCAATTAATTGAAGAATAGAGCACAGCGCATCTTCAACATAGAAATTCCCACAGCGGAAATGGGTACAGTAGTTGACTTCTGACAAGCCTGTGAGGCTTTACTCTTCTAATCGCAGCCAAATAGAGCCGAAATTCGGTTCATTTTAAAGGCCCAACTAATTTTGACTGAACCTATAGGTGCGACATGCTTTTCTTATGGGCTGTCAACTTTCATATATATATAGTGTGTTTTAATAGAATTAACGTCTCGCGACTCTTAACACCCCACTATTGGCAAACACGTAGCGAAGTTTTCTTTTACCTGATACATTTTCGTTTAGTAATTCACCTCTATCATAAACATTGGTGGGCACATGGACGGAACTATGCTCGGTATCCACAGATATATTATAAAAATGTGTATCCGGGTTTAAAGTAAAATTCAAGTACATGCGTACATCTTCTCTCATATTTTCTGGCAGTTCTTCTATAGCTTTACCCTCAAATTGTGAATATTTACTTGAATAATATTGGAACTCGCTCAGCGCATAGGTTTCATTGTACTCGAATTCCTCGTACGTGGACTCAGCTTTACGTAAAATGCACTTAATAGCGTCCATTTTGCGTGCCAACATCTTTCCTACATTAGCTGTTATGTATTTTATAAGTTCGGTGCCATTTTTCAGTTCTACGCGGGCGTTATACTCTTTATATTTCTAAAATGTGAAATATGAATAAAATGAAATCTTTCTCCGATCAAATTCTGACTGTAATACAAACCGCTTTAATTTCTTGAGACTTTGTCATACGTTGAGCTAATTCCCAAAGTTCATCACCGAATTGCGTCGCCCATTTTCCGACTCTTAAAATTAAAAAAAAAAATTGAAATAGAAATTGATCAGCTTCTATACATTCATTGAGGAATAACAAATGTTAAACCTGTACATGAGCGAAGAAACAAAGAGCGTTAATAAATTCAACCAAAGATTAACATACATGTGTCCCAAGTGTAGCACGATAAATACGTACGGCGCAGTACGCACACTTTTTCATAAAAGTGTAATATAGAATAATATAATTTAAACTTGAGTATAATACAAACAAAGGCCGAGCCAACATGTAACGTGTACGTGTAACGTGTTGTATCGAAGCGAGTTTAATGTTACATCGAAGAAGTGTTACACGAGACATTGAAGTCAAGGCAGTATATACCGCTTTTTGTCGAAATAAAGTCATAGCCTAAATTTCCTTCCGCACACATCATGGTACACCTACACCACTTTGTTTAATACAACAATTCACGTACCGACTTTTCAAAGTGAAGGGTTATATTGGGAGTGGTCGCAAAAGTGACCTGATCCATACCATTTTCAAATTTGCTGTAGATTGAACACAAGAAAACGAGACGGAGAGACAGATAGATAGAGGGACAGAAAAGCTTAGATCGATGCATAAAGTGGTTCCGAATCCATTGGTAGAATAGAAGGTGCTCTGGGCGTTGCATACATCTGCAAAGACTGAGTATACGCCATGCCACAATTAGTGGCTATAAGGGTATAAAAATATGAAATTTACAGTTACCATGAAAAGCAAGAATTAAAGATACATTTTAAAAATAATGATGACGATCACAAAATTAATTTTCATCAAAAATCATAGTAAATCTATTTTTTTTCCTCAAAGTTAATTGAAAGTCCTCTTGTCAGGAATAAACTAGAAATTACAGCAAAAAAAAAGGACAAGAAGTCCAGCAGAACGTGTATACGATTTTTCGCAAATTTTCTCCCCTGTTGTGTCGAAATCGTGCCTGACAAGCGCCAACTCCTTCAAATTCTTCACCTAATTTTTATATTGAACTAACTAGATGTTGTATGCTTTTTGTTCTCACAATTTATGCATCTATATATGAATTTATTTGAAGTTTATGTAGGGTCACAAAAGTGTTCAATTTTGAAAAGTGTACCATAAACAAGGAAGTCTTAGTCATTCATTCATGTGCACGTGCGTTTATTTATTGTAAACTTTGCTCATTCATTAGTGGAAAGATATCTGACAAATTAGTAAATTAGTTTTTTTCAATTATTGATATCGTCCTCGACAATCATCGTCTCACCATAATTGAATGCTTAATTTTGAAATGACAACCAGTCCAGTCGAAGAGGAGTATTATTAACCGAAAACTAGGGCAAGCTTTAAAAGGCTTAAAAGGCTTAAAAGGCTGATATTTCGCCGGCTTTATGGCGGAATGATTTCTTCATCTTCAAGTTCAATTTTATTTTTAATAGATAAAATTTGAATGTGACCATCGGTCCTTGAGCTACACAAATTTACTGCCTACGGTAATATAACACTTCCAACATAAATAAATACCTCCCACTACATCGAAAAAGATGGGAATCGATGAAACAACTATTTTTAGCAGTAGAACATAAATGGATATCGCTTGACCACAGGGTGGAATTTTACTGCTCAATCTGTTTGAAAATGTAGGCCCTCTAGGTTTTTTCCTGTGTAAACTTCTTACTGATGAGCCATCACTAGGCCGACCTCTTTCATTGCCGTTTCTATACGATCCTATATTGCAAAGAGCATTATCCAAATCGTAGCGGGACTGAAAAAGATTTGACAGTTTCTTGTTTGCGATATCGGTTACAATGGGGTTTTTCTCGCATAAATATCCACGATATTATTGCGGCAAAATAATACGGATCGGTCATATTTTATTTTGCGTTTTCTCTTTTAAGAAGAAGGTAATAAGCATAAAAAATTCGGCCATAACCGTACATAACTTCTTGTTGGTACTTGTAGTTAAAAAATAATTTATTTTGAGAAAATTTTAAAACATTATGCCAAAGTGTCTTAATCTTTAAAGAGTGTCCATCTATCTAAGTAAGGGAAAATACTAAGAATATTCCAAGTTATTGAGAGATAACGAAATTCGAATTTTTGTTAAATTGAATAAAACTCTTTCCTTTGTTCATTGATATCAACGTACCCATGATCGCTGTATCATAGTTAATCCATTTAGAATGTCATACAACTTTAAAATGTATCCGCGATCTTTTCTGTCCGATGGGCAAATCTGTTTCTCGTTAGCATAACTTAAACCTACGTAAAGCTCGTCCCTTTGATGTTGAATATGTTAATAATTTATTATTATTTTCAACGTCTGAACAGTCAGTGGAAGCATGCGTTAATTGAGCTAAATAATTTTTAACACGTAACTATTCGTAATTGCTTGCTAGTATGCATTCGTCTAAATATGACATATCTGAAACATGTCATTACCACCAGACCAAGCAATTGGCATAGCAAATATTTTTACAAAAGCAACAAGTAGTTAAGTACACGTGCGAGTTGTATTCTTTTTGTACGCTCCAATGCGTTCTCCCATTCTTCGTGCTGTTTAGCGGACGTCAGAATTTTCTTCGTTGCATTCCCTTTTCGCTCAATTTTATTCAGTTTATTTTGATTCCGGCAATTTTGCTTTTATTTAGCTTTTCCGTTACAATTTTATCGTCAAAACTTGTTGTGCTTTTAATATTTGCATTCTCCCGCCCTCTCTCTCGCTCTCACCCTGCCATTATTAGATTATTTTCTCTCTTTCTCTATTTTATTGCTCTCACGTTTTATTTGAGTAAATGCTCCTTTACATTTTCATCTCTGTTTTTCTTAGAAGAAAAAATTTCACGTTGATGTTCTTCCACCAGTACGCTTTCACTACTTTCGGGAAATCATCTGTTGTTGTATGAATCAATGAATGAATTTCTCTCTCCATACACAAATAAAAAAACTAGATATCATAGTTCGTTTTGTGCACATTTTCTTAATGTAAAGCAGAAATTGCAGAAAATTGCAAATCAAAATTTAACCATTCCGCATTCTATCTATCTCACGGCTAGGAATATTGTGCTAAAATTTTGTCGTCTTTATGAGGGAACTGAATGTCGAAAACTTGTATGGAAAGTTGAAGTTTTCTTGTCATATTTTCAATTATTATTATTACGATATGACTGACAGCAATTAAAAAGTAATTTTTTTTTTTTTGTTTATATTTTATCAATGTCAAATTTTCAGGCCACGTAGTCCATTCACCCATCTATCCTCTGTCATTCAAAACACTCATAACACGCCACGATCCATCCACGATAAAGAAAAATTTTATCTTGAAACGTATAAAACATATTTTGATGCACACTTGACACGAAAGTCTCTCTGGGCCGCGGAAAAGTGGAATGTATAATCGGGGTTGGCCATTCCCAAACTTTGTATTTACACATATGTATATATATATATACATATAATGTATATGCGCATATTCGTTGCTATTCGCAATGGAAAAATGTTTTGGAAAAAAGTCCCATGTTCACCGGTATTCGCATTTGAAAGTAATTACGAACTTCAATGGGTTTAACAGCGTCGTCAATTTTTTGTGATGTATGTACCTTTATATACATATGATGTTTAATATCCACAATTATTTTAATATCACATCAAATTTACGAAAAAGATAACTTTTGTTCGCTCTGCATTCATAACCCTTTTGCACATCATAATGCATATGTGAACGATTTTGCGAAAATATTTCGCATTCGCCTTTATCTCACTAAGAAAGTTTTCTTTTAAGGTAGGGAATTGTTTTCAATGCAACCTCGCCTTGAGTGTAACACGCGCAGTTTCTTTGTTCCTATCACTTACTACCTTTTTTGTTTTCAACAAAGGCTCTGGTGTAACCTCCGTTTCTACAAGTTATCTTAATTGGTTGAATCTAATAATAAAAAGTATAAAGAGAATTTTGTACATGTATTTACGTTTGTAAGGAGATTTTTCGTTCAATAGGAATAGGAACCAATTCTGTTAGTCTGTTGGTTGAGCATTTGACTAGCGTTGTTTTTTAAAGGAATTTTTTCCTACACCTTCTTACTGAAAGCGATATGTGCATGGGGTAGAAAACGAAAACGATTGATGAGCTTTCATTAAAACACAAAACAGTGTGAAAATGCGAGGAAGAAAACCTACAACTTTGGTTTTTCATAAAATTTTAACCACCTTGATATCTGAACAGGCCAACTTGCACTATATATAGATGACATTTTATAGTGACAGCCTCACAGCTTAGCATAGTCCAAAATATTTGTCGGCCAATCGAACGTAGATGAATGCAACTACCCAAAAGAGTAGATAGAAGACAGACTCACCTTTTGCTATACCGATCGATTCAGAATAAGTCTGTAAGCCCGTTTGTCTCTCTTTCCGTCTTGTTTTCTTATGTTCAACCTACAGGCGGCGATTTTTGACATATTTTGATGAAATCTGATACAGTGAAATTCGGAAAACGGAGATTGAAACTATTTCCCATATAACGCCTTGTTTCGAAAAGTCGTTATAGGAGTAGTGTGAAACGAAGCGATGTATATTATATAATGCCGGGCCGGGTGTACGCTGTAGTGCTTGTGCTTGTTTTGCTTAATAAAAAGATTTAGGAAAAGTGGAAAGTGAAAATCGTTACTAATAGCGTTTCTCGTCACCCATGATCCACTTGACGGCCACGTTTAAATTAGAGAGAAATGAGGAGAAAATCCAATTCTTTAAATTTCTGACAAGAGACGTATTCTCAGTATATACTGTACTTTGAGCATGCGATGAGATCAACTTCACGTATTTGTAATATCACTTCACACGGACAGACGGATGGACAGACAGATGAACAAACATGGCTGGTTCAAATCAGAAATTGACACTGATCAATATGTTTATACCTTATAGGATTTCTCACGCTCTTTCACTGTCCATAAAATATCATCTAACGGTTTAATAATTCTATAAACTTTTCTGGATTACGACGTTGCGACGGTAATAGCTCCTACGGAGTATTTGATGGTTGTTAACCTCCTAGTTTCTACACAAATTGCCGAACGAGTATAGTAGACGGACGGAAGACCCTCTGGTATGTTGCGTTGCACATACTTGTCGGAACTTGTGTTACTTTTGTTAGGTTTTCATCCCGTTTTAAGGCTTTGATTATCAAAAAAAACATATCTTACATAATGCCACTTGTTTGCACCGATGGGAGATGCATTTGCTGAGCACCGCTTCAGTTTTTTTTAACGTAGCGTCCGCAAACTGTCAGACAGTTGGGCTGGCCAATATTTTGAATGTAATGCTCCGATTTCATATGTACATTTCTGATACGATTAAATTCTATTTTAAGGCATGTGACGTTTTCTCCTATTGCACACATGTGATGCAAACATTTTTTTTTCTAAAACTTTTAAAGCTTCTTTGATGTTATTTTAGGCTCATATTTTCTTAAGATTAAAAGAATAGGAAGACTAATAAAATATCTTTGAAAACAAATTGCGTACATACGTATCTTACTTTCCTTTTTCATAACGTACACAATGGTGCCGACTATGTTCAATGTACAACACATAGGGAAATTTTACTTGAATCGGGACGAATTTTGTGTACCTTTCAGCAAAAAAAAAAAAAGTTTACCCAGTGGTAGACATAATGTTAATTCATCTCAAACAACTGTGTGTCGGGCAAACTGTCAATTTGATCTCAACATTTATAAAAGAACACCTGTGTGCGTATGAATAGCTGCAAAGAGATGCAGAATAAGTTTTGGGTTTGCAATCATAAGACCGCAAAATGCATTGATCATCTGAAATAGAAGCGTGCAATCATCCTGATCATTACTTCTCAAACATCTAATATCGGAAGAATTGGATTAGGTAGATGTTTACAACGATCTCACTACCGCGTCATTAGATATTTTTTTCGAGATAATAAGATTTTATCAAGGGTATCGACGTTCTTGGCGGATTTACGTATTTCCTGTTGACATTGATCAATCAATCGAATAAAAGTGCATCTGTGTCTCAATCACTGTAAACAAGTTGACAAAGGGGTACGTGGGTCAAAAGCATGGTTCATAATTTTATGCTGATTGTCAATATGAAATGAGTTTTAGCAACAATGTGGCAACGTTTAATATACCTCCGTCTTCTGGCGTCAGATATGTAGCAGGCAATGTACTCATGTATTTAATAGAGACCTAACGTAACATGTAAGCAAAATAAAAAGATACAGAAACTCATTAAAAACGCTTGAATAAACACATTTTAACCTAACAGCCTCTAGTGCATATTCTTGATAACAAAAGAAAAATTCAACGAGAATAAAACAAAATGAAAACGAAAAAACAAAGCATGCCCTTATAAATAAGTAAGCGTGTATGCGTGAACACGTATATATGTATCCCTATATTAAAATAAGTATCTTTCGAGTGATAATTTACTTAGAAAACAGTTAATTACTATAGGCAAGGACACATTGAGGCGTCGCTGTGGTTGTTGCTGGTGTTTACAAAATTCTCAAAACAGCAGACATGACACGATTCATTCTCATATAGATATTAGTGTCAAAGTGTTAAGTATATACGTACTTACACGTACATACGCATACATATACTCTATATAGAAAGTGAAAGGAATAAGCTTAGAGAAGCCGAGCCATGGCGGACACTTACGCTTCATCCTCGGGAGTGGCTTCTACGGTTGTCAATGTTGAAGGCAGGAATAAAAAATAAAACAGCAGGAATGCGGTCAAAACGAGAGAAATATGTGTCATCAACTTATCACACGACGTAAAGTGGTGCATTTTTCTAGCATTTTCTTAAAGTGTTTGCTTTTGTTCGTTTTCTATTACAATCACTTGCTTTTAATAAAAAAATAAAGGGAAAACACTATTTTCTTGTTTATTTGTTACCTTCTTTTTTCTTTTATTTTTCAGAATTTCAGAACAGTTTAGAGCTTTGTTTTTAATTGTTTTAAATTTTGTATAACACTGGGCGGAGCCATCACTTGAAATTTGCATTGATTTCACATTTTTCCTTTTATTAAAAAAGTGAATTACTTATCAATTTTTTGAAAATATTTTAAACATTTCAAAATTACTTTTGAAAATTTTAAATAAAAAAAAATAAAAAAAAACTATTGTGAGAAACTATATAAAAATTTTCTTTTCAGCTGCATGTTAATTTTCTATATATAAACTTCACGTTCACCTCATAAACACACGAACGCAATTACATACACATAGCCATGGCTGGTTGGTTGGTTGGTTGGTTGGTTGGATGGTCGGCTACTTAAATGACTGCTGTGTGTTAAATGTTTGCGTATATGTTTAGCCGTTGTCTTCAACCGACTCGGAGGAAAGCTGCGAACAACTAAAATGAGAGTTTTCACTTTGGTGGAAAAGATTTTCACGAAAATTTTTTACTATTCTCTTCTTACATGTTGCAGTGAGAGCACATTAGAGAGGACGAAAGAGAAAGTTCTATTTTTAGCAGGATATATGTCAAAATCATATGTATTTCCTTTTGTTTTTCATTTTCAGTCTGATATTTGTTTGTCTATTGATTTTTCCTTCTTTCTCTTTTCACATTGTATTCACATTCTTCGTGCACTGCTTGGATTCATTTTTGTTGCTGTACACGTGCGTTTAGTTCTGTTATAATTTCATCATTCACAACAGAGAACAACAATTCCACGATTTTCTCAGAGAGATATTTAGTTCCCAGATTAACCGAACTCGCTCCTTCACTTATTCTCACCTTTAACCAAATTATTTATTTATTTATGGCTTTATATTATTTATATTATTATGGCTTTCGACCAGTGTACGTAAATCGAAAACGGTACATTTATATTGAATTGAAGTAACTCGAGAAACGAGTGACGTTCCAACCAACTCGTTTATATCTTCAACAGTAATGTCTTTTAAAATTTGGCTGTAGTCAACTTTCCAACGGCTTGGTCATCCCATACCTCGGAAGCCAATAAAATGGTCCCTTCATTTTCAATACATGTAATAAGTAAGGAGAACATTAATTTAGAGAATCTTCATATATTTATAGATAAAAAACACCTAAAACCATAACCATAACACTTGTCCGATATAAAACACTTCCCAAATTCGTACACCACCCATTGATTTCTGCACATTGGCTGTTGAGAAGAAGCAAGTAATATGCTTTGATGCTTTGCAAAAGTTCTTCTTCTCAACAGCCAATGTATAGAAATCAATGGGAGGTATACGAATTTGAGAGAAAAATATATAGAAATCAAAGGCTGGCGTAGGAATTCGAACGAAAAACACCTGCATTTAAATCACTACTTTTTAATGTTTCACAGAAAATGAAATAGATTTTCAATTGAGAAACCACGTACTGAGGGAACTGTAGAGGCACGCACGTACTGAAATTTTGATCATAGAATTAATTGCGCGTTGTATGAAGTTTGAAAATGAATTAAAAACTCACCGTTGGATCGCATTCTTCTACCACACAACATTTAGACCATCTCGAGCTTTTTCTTTTAGCCAAAAAGCCACAGATGACCCTGCGCCGCTACCGCCTATAACCAAAACATCGCAATGAGTGCGAAACACATCTTCAGATGAGCTTCCTTTTTCCCCTTCAAACCGTTTTTTATTGCTATTTAATGTCGACGTTTCTGTTGTTTCGGGTGCTTTATTCGTCCAATTATTTGGCAGAAAGAAATCTCTCACCTTTTTCATGTGATTCTTTAAAATATTCATAGTTCTCGTTAACGGATGATTTTCATTTTCTACTGCTTTATTTTTATGAAACGTTACAGATGTCATCAACGAAGGTGTGGCATGTTGCGATTGCGGTCTTGGACACACACTCGTTAGGCTGCGCCCACCACCTTTTCATCTCCTTCTCCTTCCTTATTTCTTTTTGATCGTCATGTTACACGAATACACAGGGCCTTACCCTGAATGATTGGTCATGTTAAAAAGAAAGAAAAGATGGGAAAAATATATTTGGACAATGTATTGAATAAACTATTTTTTATGATTTTAATAAAATAAACCTTCGTCTAATGCAGCATTCACAACGGATTCTCTAAAGCAAACGTATTTTCCAAACAATAGGTTCCTAAAAAGATCAACAAAAGAAAATCTAAAGAGTTCTCTCCGAGAAAAACGAAAATATTTCTACCTTTTCAAATTGTTTAATTTAAAGGTATCGGTGTTTATGCTTCGAATCGTGCACAGCTTTAGCTAGATGTTCGCGCGGACAAGCCTGCTTCTGTAGTATCTAATCTAATGGAATAGTAATGATGTTCATTACCCAAGTCGGAATAACACCGGAAGTGGCATTGAATACATATGTACAAGCTTGCACACGGTTGCTTGGGTAACTATCGCCTGTGAGTTCGGAAAATGAAAATTCTCAAATACTTTTGACAGCAGATTGCACTCGCAGCCAGTACTGTGTGCCAGGTAAAACTTTGAAGCAAACGGTGATGTAAATGAACATAGCATGCAAGTAATTCTATAACATACTTACATAGACTTACGTTTGCCTTTAATACTTTACACAGATTTATGTTTGCCTTTAATACTTAAATGCCTGCCTATAATATTTTATATTGTTTACATGGTCTTCTAATTGCTATCCTTTATGTATAATGATGTTACAGTTGCAACTAACTTTGCTAATACTTTAAGCCTAAAAGTATTCTAAGCAAAAAATTTGTTTACTTAGAAACTGAAAACTATTAACTTTACTGTGCCTTAACGATCTCCAAATATAATTGTGTAGTCTGCGCCCTTTAGCCTTAAGAGTCCTGCTTAGTATGGCTGAATGTGTAAGTGCAGCCAGAGATGAATAAACAAATAAATAAATAAATTGAAGTTGGTCATGGATCTAAGAGTAGTCTCAAGGTCAAGGTAAGTTAATTTTGCAATGTTATTCTTGCTGCCAGCTTACTGCCATAGCCACACCCGGGTAGATAAAACCAACGACTATATAGTCGGTATTTTGCGGGCTTCAATCTCAATGCGATTTTGTCGTATTTGGTCGTAGATGTAGTGAATACTCAGTCGGTAAAGGAATAGCACTTATCACTTGGGCACACATCCAGCTGCGGGTTCGCTGGTCCTATCCTCTTTATCTTTCCCTGCTTCTTACAGATCATTGCCACGTTGCACGTATAAGGGACCACGTCAATGTGTACATCAATTTGCGTTGTTTGCAATTTTAATGTTTATCTTCCGCTATGCGGTATTTGAAGAAAGTTCTTAAAGTACACATAGATAGTTAAAAAAAAAAGGTTTGTATTAGTCTTGATGAAATTAATTTCAAGATACACGGAAGATTGTTGCATATGCAGTGTAGCGTGCACACATCCACACATACATGTATGAAAATTGAGCTGATAACGTTAGACAGCGTGAAGCACTTAGGTCGGCACAACCTTTTATTCCCTTTAGCGCGGGAATATTCGGCCAATTCGTATGTATGTTTGTATACATGCTGCATAAGTTAAACTTGAATCAATATAAGACTCAATACCAACAAAATTAATGAAAGACTTTTCACTTAAGAAACAAAATGCTCAAACAACAGCAGTCCACAACAGCTACAAAGCAGACAGAAATATTATTTGGTGCTCTTCACATTTTTATATTATATTATAGAACAGATTTTAACTTGCTCTATTGCACCTACACAGCGCAAAAAACAACAACAAAAACACTGCCAGTTCTGAACTTAAAACTCACAAAGATTTGTTACAGCGAATATTAAGCAAAATAAACAAAGGGTATGCAGCATCTTTTTGTCACCAATAAACAAGTTTTCTTATCGCGTTAACGTACAAATTCCGGAATCTTAAATAATGAACACTTCGAAGACTTCTTTAGCATTCTTCAAACACATGGCTTGTTAGCATATTAAGAAAGAAAGTTTGTGCAGTTTTGTTTGTTTCACTTAAGGGCGGACATTGTACTTTATTTATTATTTGTCAGACAGTATTATGCAAATTAAGGCTAAGAAAGGGAAATTTGTATCGTATTGGACTTGGGCCTAATCTTTTAGCACCTCGACATTAGCTAATGCAAGATATGCACATAATATGTACGATAATATATCGTTTTCTCAGGAAATATTTTGTACACAACAGTACAAATCGGCAGTAATTCGAAAAACATTTGAGTAAGATTAAGGCCGAAATAAAGCTTTAAATTAGAGAAGGTGTTCCGACGGAATTTCTTAATTTAAAATTTTTTTTTTCAAACTTAAACTGATAACATCGACAAGTGAAAATTTGAAATGCAAAGATCTCTAAGTCAATTTCGTTGTTTATAGCGATTTAAAATGTATATATTACGGGGCTGGCATGTACACTTCTACGGATCTGATAATATACACCCCCCTCCCAGCATCATAGATCAATTTTTTGTATTCCGATCGATTTAGAATCACTTTCTGAATTCAGAATTTTTGATCTAAGCTGGTCTGTACGTATGTCCGTTAACCCACAAGTTGCATTTTTTAACATGTTTTGATAAAATTTGGTATACCGAATTGTTTTGGCCCAAGGACTAATTAATACCATTGCTAATAGCTGGGATCAGACGATTTTTCCAACCAGTTTCCTTATAACGCCGTCTTTTGAAAAGAGGTTATATGAATAACTGCAGGTTGGTGTAGAACGCTCAATGCTGGGCCGTAGTATTTTAACTTGTTTTAAAATAGTGAATTTTCGTTCTATACAAAAAGTTATAATACAATAAATAAGTTGTGGCAAATTAAGAAAATTAACAAAGGTTATGTTCCTCCAATGGGAACAATATAGTTATACAGATGTAATGCTTAAATAAATGAAAAGAAACTACATAAAATTCATTCAAATTCATTAAAACAATTTAAGAAACGAAAATCAACCAATTTCTAAACGGAAGACACAGTATGTGGTGCCCTTTCAATCTTAGTGTCTCATTGGATGCATTTAAAGAAGATATTATCAAGGGGCTCCGCCGTGATCGGTTCTACGAAAATTATTTGTGAGCAGATTGGAAACTGGAATGAAGATGCGTGTATTATAATAAAACATTTGAAGATACAATTATTTATTACCGTATATCAGTTGTAGACAATCGTTGCCGCCTGTATGTCATATCACTTTGAAAGTCGAATGAGGCTCTTCTGATGACAAGAATATCATTTCAGGGTGCTTATATTACCGCTAGGTCTAGATCAGATTCATACATTTTTGATCACTAAACATTAAAAATTTTTCCTATTTGATTGTTGAGACGGTACTGCCCAGAATAGCTGGTTTATTTCTCTCAAGAATGTTCCTACAACTTCCCTGTAGACGTATACACTGATTTCTTCACTTCATCGGCAGTAGCACCAGAAGAGATATTCCGTAGTATAAATGCACGTGATTCTTGTAAGATTCTGAAACAAATCAGCCATGTCCGTCTGTCCGTCCATTTTTCGAGTATCGCTGGAAGTACTGCTGCAGAGATTCGTCATCAGTACTAATACATATGAAGTTACTATAATAATTATATATAACTAATTGTATATAAGCTTATTATTATAACTAGTTTTTATGGAATTGTAATAGTTGATGGACAGAGACCAAATTTGGAAATGAATACACCATTGACTGGTCCCCAACAGTTAAAACTAATAAAAGAAAGCGAAACGAAGTTGATCGCCATAATTAACTAAATCGAGTTTTATTTTACATGTGGGCTTACGTTGTAGACACCCAAGGTGCTTCAGTAGACGAATACAGTTCTCCTACTTATTGACAATCATTATTCATTCGTCATGCGATTGATGTTGATGTGAAATTTCCTTGGTACCAACCTATTACTATACTCTACGTATACCTTCTGTCTCGTAGAATTACCATTTTCTAAGAAAAAAAAAAAGAAAAAAAAATAACATTGACATGTCTTCCCACGCTTATTCCATTTGCATACATCTAATTATAACCACACGTGTATTATGTGCCTGATTGTCAATTAAAATTGACATATGTATTGGCATAATTGTTCCGTTTTTAATTGTCCTCTAATCGATCAATATACATAGAATTCATGCAAATCGACATTTCGGTATAATTTGTATTAAAAAAAAAAGAACAAAAAAAAAACAAAAAAGACTTAAGATAAAATACATACTTGACCTAAAAGCATTGACCTGTTCATAAAAACACAAGCAAACAAGCATACAAATGCAGGTGTGGGAATATATCTCATATTTTATTTAGAATATTTAAAATTTATTTACTTTGGAAATTCAATCAACGTTTGTTAAACTGCATTTAATATGCTTGATGAGAACGTTGCTCAAATCTGACAAAAAAAATCTTCAATCCATAAACGACACCTTTGAATAAATTTGAAAATAAAATAATTTGATTAAATGGAAATTTATTATTTGCAACTATCGAATAACATAATGTGTGCCTTGGAAAGGCATGCACTTTCTTCAAGTGCTCGCATCCAGATGCGTTTCCCTTATCGTATTTCCGTGTCAGCTGACATATTCTCTTTACTTACTTCTTACAAAAGTGCAAAATGCTGCAAACAATTAAATTTTTACATAATATATGTGCACGGGTGTCCTCCACCCGACATAATTTCATTCAAAGAATACAAATTTCGCTTTCCTTGTGCTTCTATCACACACATATCACACACCTAGGTATGTATCAAGTTAAGTTGATATTCTGCTTCACAATACAATTAAATAACTTTTTAATTATGTTGATTCCAATCTGAACAATGAGGGCAAGAAAGAGAGAAGCAAATTTCTTGCAGGTGAACTTACTTATAATGGTTTCGTTTCAAGGCATATGTATGTGCAGATATGTATCAAGGAAAGGCCCTGCAGCGCTCTTTGCACTCTATCCCAAATAAAGAAAATCACATTTTACATTACACCGTGTAAACTGAACTTTAAAGTGCACGCTTTAATTATTCAAACGCAAGTCTTACAGTGCTTCGGGTTTTTTGTGTTTACATGTAATGGATATAAACGAAAAATCATTTCGCAAACTTTTCTGAAATAATATCCGATGCTTTGTTGTTTTACATTAAGAAATTATTTGTTCGTGATGTATGTCGGCAACCTTACTTATTACCAATATTACTAATGGAAACCTAATACGAAAAGCTGCCTGTACTCGCCTGTGCATCGCCTGAGTCCTCAATGAGTTCTTTTTTTAAGTTTAGATTTGTTAGTCTGTCGATGACATAGAATGAGTCGATGGCAAATGCTGCGAATGATTGTCGAATCTTATATAACCCCTTTTGAATATATTCATTTTACGTATATAAGTTAATACCAAGTGCATTGAAAAACTTTACACGATGATTTCGCCTCCGTCTTTAGCTTAAAAAGGGTCTATCAGACAACTAGAAGAAACCAAAATATCACTTGGTGACACTTATATGAATTTCCAATAAATTTTCTTGCTCTAGTAAAAGAGAACCGTTAGTTGATCCAGCGAATACTCAGGTTAGGACAAAGAGGAGTAGAATAGGATTAAGCTACAAGGTAAGTTAGGACAGATAAGCGGTTACCCTTTGTTTGCACTTTGTTCGTTACGTGGTAACAATAAAAAATTTAATAAAGAATACACGTTTTGTGGGGGACAAGAGTCGGCATTAAGTTTGTGCGAGTTTATGAAACACTCAGAGGGACTCGAAATAGGCGCACGTTCTTTAGTACCGACCGCTTCCGAAATTAATGGTGAAGCTGAAGTTATTCTAAGCTCTCTCTATACTCTCTGTCCGCTTGTCTGCCGGTTTGCTCGATTTTTTTGATGATGTTAAAGATGTAAGTAATAACTCATTTTCATGCGATGGCAGAGGCGCAGAGAGTAGAGGGAATCGAACATGCTGTCGGGCTTTATATATTATTTATTATATTTAAATTTCCAAACCATCTCACCTTTTCTCTTTACTAAAACCACATAACTGCTTTATAAATCATGTAAAAACGTTGTGGTTCGCTAAGGCCGATCGTTAAATGCACTACATTGCTTTACTGCTCAAAACTAAATAATGAATAATTATCTCAGACAGAAATCAAACAAAACAAAATTTCGCCGAGTTGCTTGGAGCAGTCCAAAAAATAAAGTTACATTGTCGGTATGCATTTCTATTCTAAACTCAGCGTTGAGAACCAACTTTGGTTATAACGCGTTCAAAATAGTACTTTGCGGCCATACAAAAGTTTATTTTCTCATTATAACCGAGTGTTTACATAGAAACGTTTCAAGAACGCATCTCTTCCTATTCAAAATTTTGACATTCTTTTATGATAAAAAGAAATGTTATTGTGAATGACGCTTTTGTCGAGAAATATTAAAAATCAATATTGGCTATCATATGACGACTTTGCCAAAATAGGTCATTGCTTCCGAAGTGCCTGCAGAAATAGTCCGATCCGGCACATTTTCAATGCGTTTGCACATGAACCAAACCGTGTCAGTATACCAAATTTCATTGGAAAATATATCGAAAACTTGCGACGTGCATCTGTCAGACGGTCAGATGGACAGACATGCTTAAATCCAGTCAAAAGAGGAAAGTCCCATTCGGTGTTGCACATATCCGCCCAAACCTAATTATCCCTCCGCAAGTCATGTAGGGTGTAAAAATACCATATTATACAATATTACAGATATGGGAGAAATCCGCTTAGATCTAATTCTAGACAAGTTTCAGCACGTGTAAGAATAAATGTTCGTAATGAAGTCGTTGTGCGGAGTAATTATGTAGCCTCTGCCACGAGCAGTTTGTCTTGTTTGCTCAAAACATGACAAGAGATAGTCTAATCAACTCTTGTGAACTGCATGGGAAAGATAACTTGATTGTCAACATCTATCACTACTTTACACGGCCATCACCGGTGTAAGGAAAATTTGACAATTTTCTTGAAGTGCACACTGTCCTGAGGTGGGATGGAGAACTGTAGCTTTAAAAAACAAAGAACTAAGAAAAGCACGTAGTGACACGTACTAAAGACTTCATGCTTTCGGAATGTAATCCCCTGTATTAATGTATGGCTTCCTTATTCCAAAAAAAAAGGCAATTTGGTGACGTAGTTTTCTTGTGTTCGACGAGACCTTTTATTTATTTTTCTTCAACACATGTATTGATTCATACAACATTAAAACTCTATCCGTACAATTTTTGGAAAGCCTAACCAGCAGAAATTTCAAAATAGTTCTCTTCGTCGATAACCTAAATTCGGTTTTAGGCAAGCAGATATAATTGCTCTGTAGTCTAGCATTACAGGATGGTAGAATGTCACGTGACATCATTGGAATGCTTGTATAAGCTATGAACGGACATTTTTCGTTAATTAAATAAATTCATTTTTTATTATCTATGTTTTATTTTCACTTTTTTTTTCTCTTTCTTTTTTTTTTTTTGTTACTAAATTGTTCCGACTGAAGCGTTTGATTTTAAACTAAATTACATGGTATTCTAAAAATCCAGCACAATGCGAATAACAACGATAATGTACAACACCTTCTATATTAAAACATAGACAACTAAGTAACACAATTGTAGCCGCACAGCAGCCACCACTACATACACCAATATTATGAATGTATAACACGAGACAATCATAAATTGTATGGTGACAAATTGACCTTTTGTGCGTGACATGTTGTCTGTGCATAAAGTGAGAACGACGCAAAGTAGACGGGCGATTTTCACATGTGATCATCGGCCGTAAAGGGAGAATACGCTACGAAGTTAATGTAATTTGTGTGTACTTTAGCTTATATTCATACATAAAAGCATGCATAGTCTCTCAATTGAATGCTTTTTGAAGTGAAAGTTTTTATAAGCGATAATAATGTGAACATAATTTTTTTTTTTTTGTAATTTGCCAATTAACCGCAATGCGAAGGAAAAAACGAAGAGGTCGACCATTCATGTGTGAATATTTATTTATCTTTCATATTTTGTACGAAAAATCTTATGCGCAATTAATTTTAATAGTTTGATGAGTGAATTGAATTGAATACGAAATTTTCTTTCGGTTCTTTTTTGTGTGCCTTATTTTGCTACAGAAATAATCGAATAAGGATGTCATTGGGTGGAGATAGAAAGAGAGAGAAAGAGAGAGAATGAGAGTGAGAAGAACTATTCAATTTAGTTTTCAGCGAGCGAACGTGTATTCAAATATGTACAAAAATGAAAACATAGAACAGTTGAAGGTTTGTCTTTGCAATGCTCTATTCATTGTTATTGCTTTTACATATGACATAAATGTGTTTTCATATCGTTACATGATATTGCTTATGTGCTTATTGTTGTCCTTTTAGTTATCAGACCAAAAACATCCTTGTTTTCGCATATTTTGTACATCCATCCGAATACATGCATCGTTATTGTTGTTTCGCTATTTCACATGCACACCCAAGGTGTGTTCGATAGGTGGATTTTCATATTCATTTTCATTTTCATTTTCATCATAATCATTAGCGATTTGCATTCGATGCATATGTGTATCGAAACATGCACTACAATCGTTATTTTTCACATCAATTTTTATTTACACGCAAATATTCAGTTCTGTTTGGCAGAAGACAATTTAAAGAGGCCGAGCAACACAATAGCAGTTTTGAAGGCAAAATTTTATTTAATCTCTAACTACTAAACTGTAATTAGGCAACATTTTCTTTATACTCAGCACCGAAAAATGGAGTTACATTCATTTTGACAAAACGTTTGCAGCACTCAGAGGGAAACGCATGACCTGAATGCAATCGGAATAAATTCTGAATCGATTTAAACACGTCCGTATGTGTATTTCTCCATACCTTTGCTTTCTTACCGATCCGCCCGCTTTCATGCTTCTCCGTCCGCCCCTCTCTGTCTGGATGCAGAGTATCGAAGATTTATTTTTTTGTTTATTTCCTTTGTTTTTTAAGCAGTGGGTGATAGAAAAGATTCCGGAAAGGCTGGCTTACATGTTTTAATTTTTTATTTCAAATCTTGCTTGACTTAGCTTGAATTATCCACGCCATTATTTTAATAATAGTGCGCTCCAAGCAAGTGCATCACATTAGTTCCGATTGTATGTAAATGTATCGATTCGTCTGCTATGCTATTCAAACTCTGTTGACGACACAACGTTCTAAGAAAACTTTTGTAATTGCAGACGAGCGCGATTCATTTTATTCCTTTCGAAAAGTGAATTAAACCAACTTTTGAGCGTCAGTAAAAACCACTTTGCGATGAGCCAAAGGCGTCTCATGATTGATTTGGAGACGTAATATGCAAAACTTTTCTGTCCTGTTCCTTGCTGCCTTTTTTCTTTAAGCTTATCAATACCTATTTTACACTTTTATAGGTCCCATATGTACATACATGCACAAGTTAAATGTTAAATGTGTACAACTTTCATATATATATATATCAAAATATCATGACTTTTTGACCATTACTTTATAAGTTACAGTTGTTTTAGTGATACTACTTTTGTTTTGTAAATCGTATGCGTGTGTATATATATATATATATGTAAATATATGAAAAAAAAATAAAGAAACTTTGATTGTATTGTCGAAAGATTTGGTATGAGAATGTGCTTGATCGGTAGACAAACACCCAAATCACTAATGAAAGTATTTTAGGACTAATGCTCAAGGTTTGTCGCGAAGTAAGTTTGACTTTATTGTATGTTAAGTAATATAAGCTAAACTGAAACTCTCGCAATCCCAATTTCCAAATTGATGAGTACATCGTGTTCTTCAGAAAGGAGATCTTATAACAATAAAGCAAATCCACAAAATATAAAAATATGAAACTGAACACGAGCACTTCTTCGGACAACCGAAGTCCACACATGGCAGATATTGCACATATAGTAATGGACACACATCGGCTGCTTTATATTGTGTACAAGGCCACAGATAACACAAGAACAAATGCATGTAAGTCTCAAAAAAAAAAAAAAAAGTGGGCACATCATATTCCCCCGGGCCCAAGGCTCTTATACCGGTCACTTCGTTCCATTTCGATCAATAGTATATAGACTTTGTACGATCTCGAAAGCTTCTTTCTCGGTGCTGCACACATTTTGGCAAAAGGACGAAATTTCAACATCCTATAATGTTCAGTAGGCGTGGGCAATTTTTTCCATTTCGTACAGGACCACCCATAGCATACAATACAAATTTTTACACTCTACACCACTTGTGATACAGAGTATATTAAATTTGTGCGGATGTACGTAACACCCAGAAAGGCTTAAGACAGAACCACCTTTTATTATATCCACCTTACATTATAACCCTGTGCATCCGTCTGCCAGTTCGTCCACATAATTTTGCGTTCAGCGTACAATTCGCAAATTTTGAAATATTTTGATGAAATTTGGTATATTTACATGCAAATAACGCAGGGGCAATTTTTTGAACCCACTCTCATATAACCATTGCTATGAAATCTTTATATGATAAAATGGTCTAATTTTCAATGTTTCATGGTAAAAATTGGTTTATATTAGTAAATTGACAAACAAATCAACTTATCGCATGTGGACCACGTAGGTCTACTCTTTGGATACCACCTACCGAATAGGTCGATTGTCAGAGAATAAAAACCCTTACCAAAATTGTTAAGGTTTTATGATGAAAATTTATTCATGAGAGTAATTTGAGATTAGAATTAATTGGATCACATTTGAACCACATGGGTCTACGTCTTAGACCCCACTCCATATAAGATTTCTTATGAATAGTAAGCTCTAAGTAAGATTTCTTATAATAGTAAGGTTTAACTTTTATATTTTATAATGGAAATGGATCCATAATAGCAATTTAGGAAAAAACATTAATGGTTAGAGAATTTGGATCGCCTAGATCTATTTTTAGACCCCAGCATATTCAGGAGTATAATGAAAGCAAACCCTAGTATGGACAGAAAGACTAATTTCAGGCTTTTTATGACAGAGACTGAAAAATAATAAAATTTTTGGGGAGCAAGTTAAGTTTGCTGAAGTTGGGCCCCGTTGTTCACGTCTTTTATGTGAAAATAATGCATTATTTTTGTTGTATTGTTGCCGAAACGATCGAGTGTTAGACGCAGTGATCTAGGACATAATGTTTTAGTGGTTATCGCTGCAGCTGTTGTGGCTTAGAAGAAACGAGCAAAAAACCGAACTTTTTTTATTTTGTGGTCATGTCCTTTGAACGACTTGGCTCATTTGTAATATCAACCTACGTGCAATAACTTCCAATGTTTCTGCCAAATTTCAAGTCGAATGGTGCTACTTTGCAACACACAGGCTAACAAACGGACGCGTTTAAATCTGTTTAGAATTCAATGTTTACCAAGTACATGCATCTTACGGGATCTCTGAAGCCCCCTTCTGGGTGTTTCAAACATTTTGACAAAATGAATCTAGCACTCATCCTTCGGTGTTGAGCAGATAGAAAACTGCAGTAACAAGATATCACTTCTTAACTTCGTGGGATGACATATGGACATTGGCCAATCGATATGCTTTTTAGATAGTATGAACATTTAAACGAAATTTGTGAAAATTTCACGACAATCCGACAATTGGTTTCGTAAGCATTTGTCACTGGTCATTTTAAATCTATACGTCGTTTTGCGGACTTATTCAGTAATGTGTTTAATATACAGAAAGTCACTGGGAGTTTCAAATTTCATGCTCATCCTTCATTCCCAATTAACGACACAGACATGTTATGAGGCAAGTTAAAAGCTAACGATCAGGCCTTTCCTGCGCAAGGGTTTGATATTTAAAGACTTTTGTCCGCATCATTCGGTTTGCATTGTAGCTTATTGCAGGTCTTTGCCGCGTTCCTTTGCGCATTGGCTATAGTCTGTTGTAAAGTCATAAACAAACAAAAACAAAGATTTTGAATATGTTGCACACATCTCTAAACGGCGAATTAATTTATGAGAAGCCATCCTTTTGAAAAGCGGTGTCTTAGTCGTATGTAACACAAACATTTCCCTATTATTATTTGCCAAGGTTATGCTTTGGCATTCTGCTGTACTAATAATGATGAAAATATCAACAACAACAAAAATAAATCTATTATGCTATTTGTTGTACTCATTCACCCTCATAACGCCCCAGTTTGTGTATGCAAACTTCACATTACTTGAAGTCAGGACAATGTAAAATTCATAGTTGAGCATAGTTAAGCAAAGTTGAACATAACCTTGCCTAATAAAAATCGTGGTCGATAGGGTTTGGTTGCTGACCTTCATCCCAAAGAAGTATGACTGTCACCATCTAACTATCTACAGCAAATTACTTTAATGCAAAGCTTTTCAAAATACAAAGCTTAAATATATCAAATAAACAGCTTAAAACATAGAAGTTGTTGTTCTCAGCTTGCAAGGACACTTTATTGAAGCTTTTCTTTTTAGTTCCTAATATACTCGGCCGTTATCAAGCTTTTCCTAACATGGAGCAAAAATGTATGTTTAGCGTCAACAGCTTTTCATTGAGTATTTACGAAAGCAATTATTTAAGAGCGGACACGTTATACTCATCCTCTCTCTCTCTCTCTCTCCCTTTCTCTCTCTCTCTCTTCTCTTTGCTCTGCTCTCTCACGTTTCCTTATATACTTTCTCTAGACTTAATGCATTTGTATTTTTACGTCACTGGTTCATTATATTAAGCATAATGTTTATGTTGAAGGTCAACACATTATATTATATATTTATTTATTCTTTTCATATGTGAATACATTTTTCTCGAATAACGAGTTTTTCGCTGTTAAAAAAATGGAAAATTACTTCAATTTTTTAGTAATTCTATACGGTTAATTGTGAAGTGAGAGAGAGAGAGAGAGATGGAGACAGCGAAAGATCACAAAATTAATTCCATTAAAAATTTTATTTAATGAATGCCGGCCGGGCAACAAGCACTAAAGACTTGTTAGACTTGTAATAATTGATAGAATTATCTATTGTTCACAATGCGAGTTGGTTGGTACTGCTGTGCTTTACATTTTACATAATTCGCATTGTCTTTGGGGTGTCACATGGCGCCATGCGAGACTGTTTCGATCGATTACACAATTTGGCCAGAATTTTAGTTCACAATTTGTGATTTTTTCTACAAACAAAAAAAGTTTTAAAAGTTTTTTGGATTGCTTTTGTTTGACAAGGAATTGAAACGGCAGCATTTTTATTTAGTCCATTAGAGCTTACGTCGCAAGATTTAAGCGCGCTTTTTCCGCCGTTTTCAGTTGAATAAGCAAAAGATTACAGCTGCGCCCTAACGATGAGCCCATTCTACCGATCACGCGCGTTTCTTTAAAACTGGACGTCAGTTATTGGCGTATTTTGGTCAAAGATTTCAATCTGTACGTCTATGAAATTTTCTTGTCCAAAGATCAAAGACTAAACGGCTAGCAAGCCTTACGTAATCTCTTGAATCCAAACTCGTAGTAAAAATGACGACAATTTTAATGTCAAAGCCATTGTACCCAAACATAAATAGGGAAAATCCTTGGCAAAGTTTCAGAATTTTGGTACCTAAAAAAATTGATTCCTTTCCATCTTCCATTAAATCGCGCTTTCTTCATTAAAAGGGAACTTTGAGTCACAAAAAACAGAGAAGAAAGATCTTAAAAAAATGAAGATTTAGTTCTCAGTCGTATTAAATAAGTGTTTGAAAAGTGCTTTATTTTAGCCTCACTGTCGGCTAACTCGGTATAGAAAGCTCAACCAGCGAAATAAATGGGAAAATTATGTTCTTCTCAAAAGAAATTGTTAATACCCTTTGCCTCATATTTTGACATTTGTCCTTCCCTTCCCTCCTTCCTACCTTCCAGCATAAATCACCTTTTTTGTGTTGAGAATGGCCCACGGACGCACCTACGGATGAACGGGTTCAGAATCGGATGGAGTTTGCCTATGACTAAATAGTCTTAGAACCGTCGCAAGTACACACCGATCGGTGTTCGAGTATAAGGAAAATATTTTCTTTATTGTCTAAAACATATTAAAAAAGCTCAGCAACGTATTGAAAACTGCAGAATTCTAAAAACAAAACCGAATATTAATATAAAACCGTATAAACAATTTGATAAACTTACGTTAATAATGTGCAGCACTCCTTTCCGAAACGGCACACATTGAGTAGACCCTATTAGTTAATTCGTTTTATTGTGTTAAGAAAATTGTCTTATGATGGATATTGTTGTGTTTGGGTTCATCCTTGAATTATTATTCGAAAAACAATGTTTCCATCTTTCTAGCGAATCATGTCTTTTATGTGGAAAATTTGGCAAAACAGCTCTTTTCAGTTGTATTGTAGATAAAAGGTTTGTTTTCAAGATGGCAACCTTCTAGAGGATGTCATTATTATCTTCTACGCTAGCATCGTTATTATCCTGTGATGAGGTCTAAAGCTCTCTGTGATTGAAAACGTCATTCCCATATAATAAAGGTTGAAACTTTTAAAGCAGCTCCACCAATTTCGCAGTGGCGTGCTCGTTCATAATCGGCCTTTAGAATTTTTTCTTGATTGTAGCACCTCTTAAAATTATCGATTTTATATCTTATGGGATAACACATAGGATACAAATCTCAGAATTTGGTAACCGCATAAAACCGCATTAAGAACAGAAACGAAAGGATCGTATCGTAATATATTGGAAATTGTTCATAACCATAAAACTTATTAACAAATATATAAAGAATATTTGATAAATAATTGCGGAAGTCTGGCATTAATGAACATAAACGTATGGGATTTGTATAGAGCAAGCTAAGGATAGTGGAGGAGGAGGAAGTGGTTCTATATCCGCTGGAAGAAAAATTAATTTAAGAAAATATGTCAAGTCTATGTCAGTTGAACTCAATTCTTGAAACTCAACATTTCTTCTTTACGCTGTCAGTGAACAAAGATTATAGCAGTGAGAGATTTATATCAGTATATAACGTAAATATGCTACAGAGTGAGCGCAAAGCACTCGCACACACATATTGACTTGAATTCTCTCTATATATGCTAAACTTAATCATACTCAGCTAATGGAACCGGCATTTCGGTTTAGTACAAAACTACGAAACATAATTTCAACAGCAAATCACGGCCGAACGAATATAAAAAGCTTTCCGTAACCCAAGTAAAGCCTGCAAAATTTATGAACAAGAGAGCCATAAGAAAAAGATTCTCACATTCTCATACGCTCCTATACAAGTTCTCCCAGCTTAGATAGGAAGAAAAGAGAAATGTTTGTGCATATTTACATATATACATTTTTCGTAAGTGAATGAGCTAAAGTAGTAGAACTTTTGCCCATTTTGCTGGTATGATGTGGCTGTGAGGTTTATACAAACGAATCTGAATAAAATGCATGCTGAATACAAAAACATGTGTCTGTGTGTGTGTGTGTGTGTGTGTGTGCGTGCGTATGTATGCATATAGATATTGGTTAGTGTTTTTGGCTACTGCACACAAATGTAAACTATATACACAGTTTTATAACGCGCCTGTGTGTTTGTTTGTCTCATTACTGACTAACTAACTCTTCTTCTGTACACCAGGTTCAAATGAACATTTATAAAAATTCTCAGCTCAGTTGGGCGCAACACGCGATACTGTCTTTATCTAATTCTCAAAAAGAATTGTCCATAATACAACAGCGAGTTGTTGTAATTTTTATCTAAGCCAAGCAGCAACTGCAAGGAAGAAAAAAATAAAAGAGTATAAAAATAATAGCAATAAGAAAAGGCAATCGTTATCCTAATCGTAGCACTTCTATACATGTGGGAAAAAATAAAATTGAAATTTCTTACAAAAACCAACGAATAATAATTACAGCAATTTTTATGAAAAAAAAACGCAAGAAAAAACTTGAAAAAATCCTTTTTGTTCTCTGTATAAAAAATATTTGATTCTTTTATATATTAACACAAGTTAAAATAAATAACTTAAGTTTCGCAAGTTTGTGTATGTATGTGTTTTTTATTTTTTAATAATAGAAAAAAAAAAATTAAAAATAATAATAATAATAATAATAATAGCAGTATATGAATAATGAAATAAATTGAATTAAGTACACTTTTTTTATGTATGCCTGTGCAGAGAAGAAGCTCAAATAAATTCGTTAAGCATTTTAAAGTCTCTGCACATATATGAAGAGTGCGCGAGTGTTTGTTTATACATATGCATATAAGTGTTTGTGATTGTTTTCGAATGTTTACCTATAACGGATTTTATGTTCGTTATGCTCGGTTCAGCCTGCGTCCTTTAAAGTGAAATAGAAGACGTTTACTTATCTAACTAAATATATATATATATATTAAATGCTTGTTTCGCATTGGTTGTATTCGTTATAAAAAGGAGAGAAAAAGAGAAAAAAGTATTTCAGAAATTTTGTTATTTTTTTTACAAAAGAGGATTTAAATATTTCGATATAGACGACACAAGAGCGCAAAAACAACGTTTAATTCGTCAGTGAAAGAATAGAAATAACAGAAGCATTTTGTTAAAGGTCAGTATATGTGTATGTACGAGCGTGTGATTACACATTTTTGTTTTTTAATTAATGTCTTTTTGGCTTCTTTTTTGTTTGGTTGCTTAACTTTACTTATGTTCTATAGTGACATTGATTACAACAGTTGGGTGTAAATGTCAGGGCCAATGAACAGTCTACCACGCGCACACACACACACACACGCACGGTTTTACACGCATAATGAACTCCACCTATTTAATACTTCATTACGTATGTCTTCCTCGCTCTCCGACCAATATAGTCATCATTATTGTCATCAATGTCATGTTATTGTCTCGTAATAAACGTTAAGATTTTGTGCATAACATCAGCTTAAATAATTCGCATCTAACACCCGTTGTTTATTAGTTTGTTACGTATGCGGATAAAGTAGTCCTACAGCATAAGGCTTTAGCAATGAACATTTAATAATCTCCAAGAATATTTAACGGAAATTTCCTAATATGTTGACGGTTGCTTTAGTATTGCTTATCGACGACAATAATATTAGTTTTTGTTACTAATTAATTAATTGTTATGGAATTAAATCAAGATTTTATATAATAGAAGGAACCCAAAGTTATGTCGTTGATGCGCAAGGCGATATTCGTTGGCTATTTATCAGAAGTGGAAGCAAATCCATGTCAGACAATCGAGCAACTGTCAAACACTCTTAACCAACCTTGGTCGGCCATCCAAGAACACTTTCTGCAGATTGGTACAGCAAGCAGGGCAGGTGTGTGGGTCCCGCTTAATTTGTCCGGCGAAAATAAAGTTAATCGATCCACTACCTGCAACTTATCACTTCAACGGCACAATTTGATCACTTGATCACCGGAGATGCAAAATAGGTCCTGTTTAATAGTCCAAAATGCAAAAAGCAATGACTCTCTCCGAATGAGTTAGGCGTACACCCCGAAAAGAATCTTTTATGTGTTGGATGAACTGTGCCCAGCGGCAGAACACTTGCTATTCGGCAACACCGCACTGCACAAGGGGAATCGTACAAAAAGTTAATAAATCGGGATAGGAGGTATTGCCGCACCGCCCACAGTACTCGTTCGACATTGCACACTAGATTGGAAAAGATGGTTGATAACGGAGGTGATTACATTTAGTCCCCCTAATATTTACTACAAAATAACTTTGCCCATATTAGCAATACAAAGAAGATGAGATGGCCGTTGTCGTCATTATTACCTCTATTCAAGGGTCTCATACACGACAGTTTTATCAACGTATTAAGGCATAGGCCTTTTTTACAAGGGCAGACCACGAATTTGAGTGAAACATTCATTCAGTCCATAAGTGCGCCCCATGTTGCTTGGCTCGTTAGTCTACGTTCGAAATTATTTCAAATTATTGATTCGAAAGAACATAGAAAGAACATAGTTTCTACTTTTGGCAATCGAGATGCCAAGTAATATTGCACCGCTCATTTATTTCATTTCAAAATCGAAAAAAATTCAAGTGTAAATAAATGTCGAAACTTGCAAATGAGAAACTTTTACTTATAAATGACAAAAATCTCATATCTAAATGGAAAGTGCACATCTATGTCTGCGAACTCGTAAATGAGAAGACGAAGCCAAAGCCGTAAATAGAAAAATAGCAAAAGACATTATTATAACAGAGGATTGTTCGTAGGGCTGTTGTAAAGCAGCGTTATGAGAGAACTTTAATCTTAAAACATGTAACACAATAGTATGTATGTATGCAGATGGTCTCAAGTTTGGATAAATGTTTTTAATTTTCTCAATACATGTGTAATAATAAAAGGAGTCCTTTGGCATCAACTTTTCCATACATTGCTACTAATGCATCGTAAGTCAATTGCGAACGATCAACCGAAAACGATGGACATATTGGTCTTATCGCCCACCAACTTACTTAAACAAACAAAGAAAAGAAAGTGGAAATATATCTTTCATCTTTCAAGTTAAATTTGCGTTAATCATTCTTCTTTCGTTTTGTGCTAACATTGGTTTTGTTAATACCTAACAGATAATGTGTTTAATATAAATAATAAACAACATCCTGAGTACATATGTATTACAGTCTTGATTATATATATACATATATTGCATCCCAATCACGTTGGGGATGTCACCTGTACATGAAACACAGCGATCGTCAGCAAGGAGCAGGGAAACAGAAGGAGTCAGGGAATAGTTACAGGCTAGTGGGTGTCTGAAGAAAGGATTATGCTTTTACCGACAGGTCACTCTCCACACTTACCACAAAATAGTGTTCAAACTGCACTGAGATTGTAACTCGCGGGCGACTGTTATCTGCTCTGGAGTTACGGCGGCTCTATTTAGCTGCATATCGAAAA